>APFE030151583.1:0-10406 GCA_000404065.3 Pinus taeda
GATTATGAAATGTTCTATGGAGGGACCCTACGAGCTGTGACAGGTCTTAACTAATTGCAATTCGATTTCTTTTCATTCCTTGAATACTCTGTTTTGTCTGGAAATGCAGCATAATGAATTCGACAATGAATTGTTATTTGCATAAGTATTTTCATCTGCTTCATACCTAGTTTAGTATGTTATTTGAATTTCTTTATACCTGGTACAGCATGGTTATTTCATTTGCTTACTATCTAGCATAGTCCAAGTGTGCTTACTTCATAGTATAGGTATTGTTTGAAATATCTTGTTTGAATGAAAATTGAATAAGTAAAAGTGTGAGAGTTTTCTCTTAAACAATTGAGTTCAGATAATATTTCTTCACAATTGATAGAGTAGATTTCTTTTTTTAATTATTGAATTAGAAGCTACAGCATAAAGATTCAAGACCAAAAACCCCAAAACAATCCAACACAAGTAGAAGTTAGAAGCACTCTCATATCATCCATAAACTAATTCAATAGAAACTAACTCTTAAGAAATTAGTTGATAACTTTAGAGATTGAGACATTAATATAATTAATGACACCACCTCCATATTAAGTTTAGGCCCTAACAAGAACATAATTATATAAGGAATAACTTCTAGCACACATAGTGCACCTGTACTTCATCAGTCTACACACCCTAGTTGACAATTTATGATTGACAATTTAAAGACATTAAATTGGACAAACAAAAATCTCGGAAGTTTTTAATGGTGTGAAAAGTGAATGCACCAGGAAATAAGCATCGAGACATGTCGTTTAGATAACTCATCTCGATGGGGCCTTTGATTGGCCAGAGAAAGTGTGGGCTGACCCTACCAGACAGCTCATCTTGTAGGAATGAACCTGACGGTTTATAAAGGGAGTGGTTAAGGAATGTGTTGAAAGATAAAGCACCAGGACACATAACACTAACAGGTAGCCTTGTGGCAGAGTGGTGGTGAATGAGAATGAGGTAGGGTGGTCCCCACAGGATAGCTCATCCTATAGGAATTATCTCGGCAGGATTGTTAAAAGAATTTAGTGAAGGCATCAGGCCACGGTGGCACAACAAAAACCACGAGACATATAAACCTAGAGATATGACCCCGACAGCTTAACAATGATGCACAAATTCAATACATCAAGAGGAAGGGAGTTATGGGTTGAGCGCCCACACATGGCTTTATGCCACAAGTAGAAACTAAGGGAAAAAAGGAAATAAAGATTCGTGGGGGCTCTGGGAGAAGGTAAGTGCTAACCCCCTTTTGATTTTTTCATGTAGAAATAAAGAAACTCTAGCATTTTTGTATATGGGTGGTTTCCTCACGTAGAGGTGTGACCAACAGCGCAGATTTGTTAACAAAGGAACTTGTCCTGTGCAGGGCATAGAGCGGTTTAGCCCCTAAAGTCTTAGTTGGCGGTCACAATAAGTGGTCTTATGGTGGAAAAGAGGCTAAGTGCCAGCATGAGAGTGGATATAACAATAATAAAAAGAGTTTTGCAGAGTTATATTTGGCAGTGCCTTAGTATCTTGGACTAGGATTGGCACGTGTGCCATATTTGGAGGACTTCTACAGGTGATTATGTAGGAATGGATGAGTCAATAGATGGAGTAATGGAAATTGCAGAGAGCACTAGGTTAAGCCAACGAGGACCACAATTTCATAAACGTTTCAATGGACTTAGTGGTCACTTTCAAAAGCAAGAGACTGAGACATATAGGACCATGATTTGCAGAGGTGGCAGTCGACTCTAAAACAACTATGCTTGGTCTTTCCTACACACTTCATGAAATTGAATGAAGATCATACCAAGTTTAGATAAGCCATGTTGCAGTACATTTTGATCTATGTGCAATTTAACTGAGAATTAATTCTTAGTATGGAGAAATTCTCAAGAGCCCATTCCCAGTGTTAAAATGAGAAGCAGAATTGGAATGGAGAGCCATGTTGTGTGTGGAGGAAAATTTTAATGGAAGAAATCCTTGATTATATAGTTTGACTAAGATTTAATTCTTAGTATGGGAGATTTCTCAAAAGCCAATTCCTTGAATTAATTCAGTTGTCAGGGCCAAGTTTTGGACGTAGAAACATAACAGAGAACCATGTTGGGATTACACTCTCGGGCAGTGTGGATAATGATAAAGACAACATCAACCAGTGTGCAACAGAGGAACAAAAATCATGATTGCAATTGAGAAACTAGGGGAACGTAGCATAGTTGAGAGAGCTAAGTGGAGAGATCTATGTGTGAGTGCACTACTGAGAAGAGGCCAAGTGTGCTTGTCTTGCAGAGAAGAGGTTGAGAGTGCCTATGCATAGGAAAGAGGTCGAGAGTTCCAGTGCAGAAGGAGAATGTTGAGATCAGAGGGTCTGTGTGTGTATGTTGTTGTCGAGTGGGAAGAGTGCAGAGATTGCTACATATTAGTGGATTTTGTTGTGAAGAATAGTGGGTTGCAAAGTGTGCACAAGACAAAATGGTGAGTGGGGAAAAGGTTGTTGAGGAGAATAGAACTGGAAACAGGAAGAGAGGCTGCCAATTACAGTGAGCAGTAATTTTTCTTTTGAGTGTGGGTTGGATCCTTCATACAGAGAGTTGGTGCTTCCATCTCTAGTTGGTGTCTAAGAAGCCTTGGGGGTTGGTTCTTCCTACAATTAGTGCTTGCATAAATCCAAGGAGCTGCAAATTTGTGCTTGCAACAAATCCATGAAGTTGGTGTTTCAGATGGTCCTTCTGGTAAGCTAATAAGTTTCTGCAAAAGGAGGGAGTTGGAGCTTCTTTCTAGTGGGTGATAGCAAACAATAAATGGGAGTTAGTGCTTCCTGTGATTGATGTCTCACAAACACATTAATGTAATAGAGTAGGTGCTCTTATTTTTACATATATAACAAAGGAAAGCTTTGATTGTTTTTTCTCGTGGAAGGGTTTCCAGGTTAAACCTCTGCGTCTAATGTGCATGATGCTGATGGTGTTTGTGTTCATGTGATGATTTCATATTGTTGCCACATGATATGTTGTTGATGATTATATGGATGGTTTCCAAGTTTGAAAGAAAAAGACAAATCAGAATAAAATTTAAAATTACCCTTAATACTTATTCTTTCCCCCGCAGTATTAAACATTGTTTCCAACATATTTTTCCTCATTATAAAATTTCTTAATCAACCTCTCCCCATTGAAAAACACACCTAGTCAAAAAAATGTTTCAAAGACTTTGGTGGTTTTTCTCCTAGAAGGGTTTCCAGGTTAAACCTTTGTGTCCAATGTGTATTATGATCATGGTGTTTGTGTTCATGTGATGATTTCATATTGTTGCCACATGATATGTTATTGATGGATATATGGATGGTTGCCAAGTTTGAATGAAAAGATAAATTGGCATAAAAGTTTAAATTAGCCTTAATATTGATTCACCCCCATCCTCATTATTAAACATTGTTTCCAACAGATATTTCCTCACTATAAAATTTCTTAATCAACCTTTCCCCATCGAAAAACACAACTAGTCAAAAAAATGCTTCAAAGACTTCCAATTCAATAATCTCTCCTAACATACCAAACCCCCAAATAAATATACTTCGAATCTTTCCTAATCATCCAAATCCATAATTAAATATACCTACTCATGGTATGATGATTCAGAATCAATATCCACTATATAAACAACCAATATTTGTATATCCTCCCCGTGCAAAATCAGAATTGTAAACATTCAATAGAAATGAAAAATAAGGTGTGGTATGGTTCAACAAAGTAAAATAATATTTCAAGATCAGCAATGTTTATAATGATGATTAAAGGATCAAAAATGCATCCAAGCAATTGGAAGGAGACTCTATAATTGTTAGATGTGGTCAAAAAAATCAAGGTATTCAATAAATTGGAATAAATTTAAAGACTAATTATTTAAAAAATTCCAATATATTAAAGATGAGGATTTTTTCATAGAACTTACCAAGCTACCACAAAAGGAAATGTGGATGAATTAACACATGAATGGGAAGCACTTGTTGCAAGAGTACCTAGTTTATGGAGAATACATTTAGTGCAATCTTACATCACCGTACTAAAAGTACACATCTAGAATGAGTTAAAGCTACATGATATTACAACTATGGAAGATGCAATAAGGGAAGAAAAAGATGCAAAGAATAAATTTGAAAGAATTATGCTTCCCAAATTAGAGAAATTCTAATCAAGATGAGGGATTCCCCAAACCATAGAAATAGAAAATCAAAAATACCTTCCACTACAATTAAGAGAGAGAAGAAACCTAATTTGGAAGCCCAACGAATAAAAGAATGACTATACAAACATTGTGGCAAAAAATGGGACCCCAAACATAAATTCCATAGAGGAAGTAACGCTAATAATTTATATAAACGTGAAGAAAAATGGGATTCATATAGTGGGGACTTAATATAAGAATAAGTTGAAGATCCTCAACATTTCTATCCAGATTCAAATAATGAGAATGCACCACAAATATCATTATCAACCATGATATTTGTTGACCACTTTGTGTCAACAACCCCATAGCAGTACACCCATTTTTTCGCAAAAGGGATCTATCATGTTCAAGTGTTCGTGTCTTTTAGATTTCATCATCAGCTGACAATTTTTTTAAATATGTAAACCCTTTTTGCATGGTTATAATATAAATGATCTTAGTAAGACTATCATGTATGTAACAACCTAGGTAAGCATAGTATTTTGATGACAATTTCTACCTTTGGAAGTTTTTTGTCTCACTGATTCATCTATGTTTATAGACACAAATGATCGGAAAAAATTTTCCCTCCAACCTCACCCCAAAAGCTAGGGTGGATTTTGTCATCAAGATATTAAGTGAATCCTGGTGTTTTTTATTGAGTCTTAGTAAAATTAATTTAGGAATAATCCTAACTAATTGGCTAGATTATTTTATTACAAATTACTTGGTCTACTAAATCATATTTTGTGTCACAGAAATTGGTCAATTTTGAGGGTCTATAGTGAATGGGTGTTCCCCCTTCATCTATTAAATTTTAAAATCTTCATGTAAAAACTATTTAGTGCATGGTCTCTCATAATTAGACATCATGGATAAGTATTAGAGAGTTGGAAAAATAATTAATCTCCTCATAAGTCAATTAATTAAATTTTTTCGCAAAATTAAATTAAAATCCTAGTCTAAGCCAGAAATTTAATTAATTTTGTATTCCGGGTAAAATTAATTTCTCCAAAGGTGAAATTCGTGGGTTTTAAAGCAGTTAATTTTTGGAGGTCCCCCGTCAAGGAAATATTGAAGAAATCAAGAAATTTTGGACCTTTGGGCCTTGGTGGTTAAGTCAAAGTCAATTTTTTGAGGAAATTAACTCAAAACAATTAATTTTGAGTTAATTAAAAATCAATTAAATGATAAATTCGATTTTTCCTCAAAAATTAAATAATTTCGACGATGATGATTAAAGATTAATTAAATCTCTAAGAACGGTCGATATTAATTTGACAGGGATCAAGTCAACTAGTTGTTGGAGATTTTACCTATAAATTAGAGGTCAGGGTGAGTCTGTCTTTTCATCCGATCTTTGAATTGTGTACTAAGCTCTCAAGCTCTTTTGTATACTTTTTTGAATTAATGCAAAAGTCTTTGGGGTTTCAACGTGCAGTAGTGTTCCTCTTCATGAAACCATGGTAATATTGTTTTAATTTATGCTTAATATTATGTGAAAACTATCAATCAATAGCTATTTTAGAATAATCTGAATACAGGTATCTTATTCAGTTTGTTGGATCTATGGTAACAATTTTTAATTTTGATCGAAGTAGGAGGTATATCTATTTCTTCATAATTTCATTGTTGTTCTATTTCTCTACTTGGTTTGATGGTTGATCTAGTGTGTGCAGGAGATCTCTCTGGGTTTTTGTTGAGCATTTAGGGATAGTCCTCGATTGGACCATCCAACTCTCCGCATATATTTTCTAAAAATCCTACCTCATATAAGCTCTGTGATTTATCTTAAGATCAATTTTTTTTCTACAAGGTATTTTTGGGCTAGTACCTCTCTAAAAAAATTCAAACTTTTTTCTTCAATATTTGTGAAAAATTTAATAGATTTGGTTATTGAGAGCCTTAGATTATCGGATTTGGGAGAGGAGATGTACTCATACTCCTCATATTTGATAGCTCTATAGCCTTTGTGCATAGATATTTAAATTTTTTAAATAGATCTAGAATTTTTTCTAACTTGGATTTCTGGGGTTTTATTTATTTTTGTATATTTCGGTTCTGGGTATTTTTGTTTTCGTTTGTTTTCAGGTTTTTTGTTTTCGTTTGTTTTCAGATACAGATTTGAAAGAGAAGTTTAATTTGAAGCCAGATCTAGACCCTAGATAGGTGAGATATAGCCTCAAGGTTATTTGTAGTTCGAAGGTTTCAAAATTTAGATCTTGGGATTTCATAAGTTTTCCTCAGAGGAAGTTTGAAGCAAGAATATATCATTTTTAAATATAAATTTCTGGAAAGATTTTTTAAGGTTTTTGGGCTACCGTATGCTACCCTGAAGCCCTCTAAAATTTCATTGCTCCCTCTGTCTATGTTTTCCTTTCTTTTCTCTCAAATTGCTCCTCTTATCTACTGTGATTTGTCTCCTCAGAGAAATTTCGATTTTGTTCTGCCTACATTTTTTTTCGTTGTTGGCTGCGTCGTCCTTCATCAACCTCGACTCTCCTTCCTTCTTCTCACAGAAGACTTCCCTTTCTATGCCCTTCATTTCCTTTGCTCCCCAATCTTTCCTTCTTTCATTTTGTGGCTCCTTCGCTCTCTTTTTTACTTGTGTTTTTTTTATGCATACAAGAACGTTATCTCCATCGAAGGCCGCTCAGTCCTATGAGTCCAGCTGCCTCCATCACTGTTGTCGCTTCTTCTCCTCCATTATTCCCACATTTCCATACTCCTCTCTGCAATCGCCTTTGTGTATCCCTTGAGCTTCATCTCCTCCTCGTCATTGCCATACTCCTCTCTACAATCACATCTCTCATTTTGTGGATCCCTCGAGCTTCATCTCCTCCTCATCATTGTCATCTCATGCATACCTGCATACCATCGCTCCTTCTCCTCCTCATCCTCGTTATTGTCCTTGCGTTCCTCGAGCTCCGCCGAGCTCTTTCCCTTACTGACGTCGTTAAATCTGCAAAGCATTCGATCCTCTTTTCTTTTTTTATTATTTTAATACTTCTGTGGCGTTTCGTTTAGGGTTAGACTTTTTATTGAACAATAATTCGATATTTTCTTTTGAGTTTGCTTGTTTCACTTTTTTTAATTTTCTATTTTAAAAAAACTTACCAAAAAAAAAAACCTTTTGATTTTAATTTTTTGTGACATTGATTTATTTTTTTAGAAATTGAATTTTTCTTCTCTTTTCTTTTTGGTTTTGATTTCGATTTTTTTATGATATTTTGATTTTGTTTGAAAAAAAAAAAAAACCATTTCCATTTTTTAATGTGAGTTGATATTTCTAAAGAATTAAATCAAAAGAGAACCTTGTGCTTTATAATTTTAATTTTTATGTAACCTTTGGCCCATTAAAAGTTTAAATCATAAAGTCTTTCGAATTTTTTACATTTGTCACATCAAAAAACTTAATTAATCATTTGCCACATTAAGATTATTTCATCAAACGTAGCACACTAAAAGTTGCCTAAGGAATAATTAAATTTTTAATCTAAAGTTTCTTCTTGGGGTTTTTTGTGTTAGGGTTTTGGAACTTTAAAATTTAATGGAGGAAATTTTTTGGTATTAAAATATTTTAATCTCTCTATAGTCAAACACATTTAAATAATTTTTAAGTCATCTCTAAAGTTTGACTATAGGAAAGCGATAAATTTTATAGATATGGTCATTTAAGAGAAAACATTTTAATTCTGAAATTGTTAAGTGCTTATCATTTGAATTTCATGGTTCTTTATGGTATTTAAATTTTTGAAATTTAATTACTAGAATATTTTGCATGCTAATATTTTGAGCATTTTCTTGTGCTTGACATCTATTGAGATTGTTTGTAGTTAGATTTATTCTAAGTGTGTTTAACTATTGGATATTTATTGCATATTTCTTGGTGAAGTTTTCAAGAAATTATTTAGTATTTTTTCATAGAACTATGGTAATTGCATATAACAATGTAAACTTTGAAACAAGAATTAATATTGTTACCTGTTTCAAAAAAATAGCAAAAAAGTGACCCAATTTTGAACATGGGTGATGCAAAACACACGTTTTTTTTTTAAGCATAGTTTTTGGCACTATAAATTTTTTATGTACATTGTGTTTTAGAATGGTAGTGATTTTCATGTTGATTTAAAAAAGTGGTAATTCTATAGTAGGCCATTTTTTTAAAAGGCCTTTTTCTTTGCTATAAATTTTCTAATGTATGAATTGTAAATAATTGTTTTCTTAATTTAATAATTTTTTAAGTGGTCTTCTTGTTCATATTTTCTTGTTTTTATTTTAATTTTTTTTTGTAGTGAATTTTTTATTGTTTTGCATATTTAAAAAAGAAGGTCGATATTTTGAATTTTCGATATTCTACATATTTATACATCGTTAATTAATTTTTCAATCCACATGAAATAATTGTCTCTAAAAAACAATAATTTTTAACAATTGACATAAAAATAATCATTTTTAACATAAATATAACCAAAAAGCTACACGTTTTGATAATGTTTTGCTAGAAATGACATGTCAAAATCACAATTTTATAGGAAATTTTTAACTAAAAATGGTTAAATAATAGTTTTTTTTTTTATAAATTTCATGTCAAAAAAAATAATAACAGTCACTTTTTTTCAAAAAATAATGATTAACATAAAAATTAATGTGAAAATCGCATAATACAAATATTGAATGCATAACACCCTTAATTGAGTGTATATTCTTCTCATAAAATGTCAAAGTCAAAACATTACAAGCATAACTAATTAATAGTTACAAAAAATGAGCTTGATTTCCAAGCCTAACTTAAATTTAATCAACAATGTCATGTAATCCAAACTCTTAGTCTTCTAGAGTTTCATCACTGTCTTCTTCCACAATATTTTCTGCTTTATTTTGCTCATTTTCCTCTTCTAATGGATCTTTGATGTCTGCAAATCTCCCAATGTATGTCTTTCCAATCATTTCGTGTAATGGTGGTTGGAGTTCGTTTACCTTTTTTGCCACATGTGATTCACTAAGGCCCCTTTCTTCAACCCAATTTCTTGCATTGCATCTGGAAGAAATTGAAGAACATTAATTTTTGCTGAATGAAATTGCATTGTATTGAATCTTTTTCAATTGCAATGCAATTTCTTCCTTTTTGAAGGCAACATGCTAGTGTTGTACCTAATTATCAAGCACAAAAGAAATAATGAAGTAAATTAGTACAATGACATATTAGTTAAGAAATAACATATTGAAATTCAATTCCATATAATAAAACTTACCTGAGCTAGAAAATAAATCTAGAACCCAATCTCCTGCATTTGAACATATGTCTATAAGATCGTTAATCAATAATTGTGGTTTTTGATAAATGTTAACTATCTCTCATTTTGCTTCTTTGTCTTCATATGTTAATTTTCTCACAACAACATCATAAGTCAATATTTGGCTATGACTCTTTCCATCTACCCGATTAAAAATCATAGACATATAGTTATCATCTTTTGCCCAACTACCAATATGAATGAACTTACAACCATTTATAATTATTTTATTTGATCTTCATCGTTAAGAAGATTTGACTTTTGCCTATAACAAGAAATAGTAAAAGTTCAATTAACTTGTACATAAATGATTTTTTTAACATTAATCAAATATACATTTTAAACATCTTACCATGTAAGTTGCATCCTTGAATTTGTTTTCCCCTTGAAGCTTGACAATAACATTGCCAATTGTGTGTCTGAATGAAATGTCACAAATATCCATAATAGTGATGACATGACTTCTAAAAATCCCGCAACCACTTTACTAAGAGCTTGATAAGTATAAGGGTCACTATCATAGTCAATGTTTGGAATATTGAAACCATGGGGAATATATGCAATGACTAGGGTATAATCTCTTTTAGGTATGAGTTTAGCAATGTCTTCACAGTCGCCTTGTATTATCTGATATTGAATATTGTCTAACCCATTCCAAATGAAATGAGTAAAAGTTAGATCAAGTTCAACATTTTTAATACGTTGCTTCTTCAGCGTTCCGATCTTTATTTTTTCAATAAAGATTCTGAAACTATCTGGTGCTCCATTATCATCTTTATTCATCTTTTATGAAATAAACAAATATATGTGTAAGTTATAAATTTAAAATAGTACACAGATGAATAAAAATGAATGTATAAATCAACATACCTTTTTAAATGTAAGATAAAA
>APFE030151583.1:18813-47933 GCA_000404065.3 Pinus taeda
AGGAGGGTTGCATGATCGCAGTGCTAGCAGATGGAGATCCCAATGGCTATCCATTCTGGGTTGCTAAAGTTATAAAGGTCTTTACAGAAAATGAGGATGTTACAAGTGTTGAAGTACATTGGTACACCACAAATACACACCCATTCAATGGTGTGTATAAGCCAGAGATGGTAGTTGACAAAAAAAATGGCGGAAAGAGAAAAAGAAAGGGTAAGAATATAAATCGTCTTCGCACAGACATACTGAAATTGGAGGATGTTGACATACTTGTTTATGACTTCAATTTAACAAAGAGAGAACTCTTCGCTTCAAGACGATAGAGATTCTGAAAAGGTTGTTACCAGAAGGAACAGTGTTGAGATTGGAGTCTGCTGAAACCAGTCGTAGATCTAGAAGAATTTTGAAACCTGAAATGGCGGGCATGCATGTGGACTCATATGGGGCACTAGTTCATGAAAGAGAAGAATATGGAACATCTTCGTCAACATCCAGTCACTCATCTGAAGATGTGAATTCTGATGGTGTGTAAGAAAATATGAGTGAGTTTGAATAATTGTTTAAGACAGTTTATCTAACTGATGTATGCATCGTATCTTGAAATAAAAATTTTGATTTCCATATGGTGTTAAATGAGAAGTTATGAGTCATTTTTATGTTGTTGGATCATTTTACTAGCATTTTTTTTTTTATTTTGAAGATTGACCCTAAAAAAAAAAATCATCGTTCCAGTATAATCACTTTTTCGTTTTCAAGTTGTATTTTGCACGAAAATTTTGTTTTCACTGCCATTTTTAAAACATGTTCAAAATTGTCCCTAAAAAAAACCATCATTCCAGTATACACACTTTTTTATTTTAGCACTCTTTTTTATTTTTTTTTTGGCATTTTTTGGCCAGAGTTCATGTTTTGAGTTTATGGTTCCCGTTTCAAAGTTTACATTGTTCAACCCCGATTGTGATTAGCGATAAAGGGGAGCCCTCAAGAAATGTGTAAAGAATATGGAAAAAGTGGGAAAAGGAGTGTTACACATGCTTTATGTGTATTTCCTTTATAATGGTTTATAATAATTATAGCGCCTATTTGAAGGATTTATGTGGTAAGTCCAAGATAACCAAAGTTAAAGAGGAGTGGTTATATATATGCGGGATTAAGGACTTAAAGGGTTATAAAGAGTTATAGAGTTCTGATAGGAAGAGACAGTGAAGCGAAAGACTGGGTTACTGAATTGAATCATTCCACAACGACTGGTTAAAGAGGTCGTAGCCATTAAGGTTTGAAGATTGGTGCACGCAAGTATTTGACGACATCACCTATCCATCTATGAGAGAGGAAAATAGAAAAAGTTTAATAAGTTTTATGATTAATTAACACAATCTAGACCAATGCCTTATCCTACTAGGTTTTGATGGAGTCTTTAGGGAACAAGTTCAAGGGAAGGATATTGATGGAGCAAGGGGGGATCCCCGATGCATCCACTTTTAAAACCCTAGATATTTCTCTTGTAAGGGGAGAAATTAAAATGGGGACTACACATTAAGATTTTCCCTATAGGCCTTTGAGAGAACAATTTTACATGCAATAATGAAGCAAAATTTCAATGATAACTAAGAATTTAGTGATGGCATAATAGAAATTATATTATAAACATTGAGCGTGAAAAATACCAATGATAAGATAGTAAAGTTAAAAAATCGTCCACAAAAGGAACTTCTTTCAATCTTATAGAAATGTATCCATGCAAAATTCACATCCACAAGAAATCCACACTATATAAGACTACATCTTGCCCATAGTAGCCAAAAATACTAGCTTGCATTCTCTTGGAGAGGAAAAGAATTCAATGTGTGATGATGAGATAATGAAATGAGGGGAGTTTTATTTATATGAGACCTATACCACTCATTTTTACTATAATTCAACTAATGCATCCCTATTGGCAAGTTCACTTTAATTGTTCTACAAGAACTAGGTTACAAGCCAACCTTATCACTCAAAAACATAACAATGGTGCCATAAATGCCCACACATGTGGGAGAAAATCCTCCTCGAGCATGATGTGTCCTTCAAATGAGCTATATCTTCCACAAAAAGGTGGCATGTGGGATAATTAGTGTTCTACAATCCAAGATGTATCTCATAGATCATGTGCAAGCCTCCAAAGTGCCTTTATGAAAACACTCATCCCCATGGTGCCCTATGTCACCCTCAAAAGAGAAAGAGGAGTGATGTGGCATTCTTTATCTCAAGAATTTGGTCTACAAAGGCATGTTCAAGCCCTCCCATTTCATCTCAAGGATGGTCATCATAATCCACATTATGGAACAAGTTATTCCCATCAAATAGTGTTAAGGCTAGCCTACGAGTATCCTGGGTACATTGGGAACATTATCAATATCTCCAACTTCAAGCTTCATGAGTTCAACATTTAAGCATCTAGGGGTCCCTTGGAGTGTCAAGCATCATGTTGGGTCATCAAATAGCCCAATGCTTTATTATAGATAGGAAATGTTGCATCAACAAGGTCAATATCTCTCTCTACAATGGATAAAATGACATATGTTGCTCTACTGAGAAGGTGAGGAAATCACTTCAAGAGGTATTTTCTACTGTGATGAGAACCACTTGAAAATACCCTCTCAAGATCAAGTGAAAATCAGCGGTCATTAGGTATAATATACATGGGTGCAACATAGTGGTCCATACTTAATACTAGGGACACAATAATACTTTGCACAAAGATCACCTCCACATATCTAGCTAAATTTGAGTCTCGTATAAGTGCTACCGCCTTGTGCTAGGGATGGTTAGATGGATAACCCTTTTAGGTGTTTCCAACCCCCAAGAAAAATTAACACGTCTCAAATTAACCCATCAATCCATACGTGTGTGTGAAGGTGGTGGCAATGGAGTGAACATGACTTCAGGGAAAAGCTATATAAACAAGTGATTAGATAATGGTGGTCCAACATATTAAGTGTATATATTTAAAGAGGGAGAAATCGTGAAGGAATGAGTTACCCCTTTCCTTAGCCTTCTTTCCACCACTCTAGTGTGTATTTTACTTCTTTATGATCATTCTTTGATTTCGGAGCATAATTCAAGAGCCTAAGCTTTAATTTTGAGATTAGACATTTGATACCCCCTTAATGATGAGGTAATTTATCGCTCATCGGGACTAGAACAATAAAAGGGTTCCTTTTATAGATGGATCATCATGTGCTCGAGGAACTAGGTGATGGCTAATGAGTGGGGTAAAGTTAATGCTAGGAATTTTCCCATGAGCTAATAAAATTCCCCAGCCATCTTTTGCATTTTATTATTCTTCTTGCATTATGGATTTCTTACGCTTTTAAATTTCTCTTAGCCACATCAAACTCCATGGTCTAGACTAGACTCAAGGATGAGAATAAGAGGGTGCCAATCCCCATGTCCAATGACCACCAAACCAAAAAGTGGAGATGGAATAATGGGAAAAATGGAAAGTGGTAAGTATGGGATGACACTCTACTTCAATCAAAACCTACCCATTAGCACCCTTCTTAAAACCGAAGGCCTCATAGGAGGTTCCACTAGACTAGAGGCAAAGACTAACTGCCAAGGTGAAGTGAGGGAACAAGAATACATTTAGATCAATCAATCATCTAAATCACCCATTAATTCATATTAGTGTGCCTGAAAAATTAATTTAACTCATGTGATTATAAAATCAGTGAAGTACTTATTAATGGATGACCCTCCTTCCTTCAAAAAGGACTGTCGGATGTGAGAAATAAATCTGACCTAAGAAAGAATTGGAGGATCTATGGAATCATGTCATGTGTCGATTAATAGGGATTTTGACTAGCTAAATATCCAAGGAGGAAAAAAAAAAATATCCTAGGGTTTACCTATTTTTTGGTTAGTAACATCTAGCTCGAACTCGAGGACATGTTCTTACAATAGAGCGCATGATCCATGTGCTTAAATGAGGAGTGCACAAGAACTCTAGAAATCCCCGAGGCTTTTTGGACCTATTTCTTATGCACTGAAAGCAACTCGTTAATAGCAACCAAGCAAGGTGTTGATCATCACCCTTTTTTTGGAGTCCCCAAATATTTGAATTGTGTCTGCAATTTTTGAGAATGGCAAAATGCATCAGGTGTCTAAGGGTGATCAACTCTACATAATTATTTGTGCCCTCGCCTAAGCCCATGCATATATGGAAAGAATGTGTGTCTGTTAGGTGGATAATTACACCCCCCCCCCCCCCCCCCCCAACAACCTTGTGTTTATGCTGCCCCATCAAAATATGCCCAGGGCTTTATTGTTTCAATCTGTTCCTGAGTGATAATCCTAGGTCGGTTGATATTCTCTTCAGTTAGAATTTCCTCATAGGCCATGCAGATCATTGGTGGAATCAATGCCCAATTTATAAGTCGGTCCCGGAAGATGATATTGTTTCGACACATCCAGATGTGCCAAGAGACCAGCAGCAGCAGATTTCTACTTTTAGGATCCATGGAAGCTTCCCACCAACTGACCCAGGCAATAGAGATATCTGCACCATGTCATCTTAGACTGATATTAAGAGTGAGCAGTACTTGCGTCTATAACTGTTTTGTAGTAGGACAATCAAGGAATAAGTGATGGTTTGGTTCCTCTTCCTGATGGCAGAGAACACACCAGGTAGGTCCAGTGAATGCCCTTTTCCTTAAATTTACTCCTGTGGGTGTTTTATCCTCAATGATATTCCACATTAATAATATAGTGTGTGGGGGAGCTTTTAACTTCCAAAGCTGATTCCACCAATTTATTAATCTATCTGGTTTTTCCTCTACTTGAATGAGGTCATACCCTTGCTTCGATGAGTAGTGTCCCTTTTTTGAGAGACCCCAAATCAGTTCGTCCTCGTCTTCATTGAGTCAGACATGGGATTCAATCAGAGCTTGCAGGTAATTTTTCCACTGTCTTTCCCATTGAATCAGGATGTGCCATTCCTCACCAGAGCGCCAGGCTTGTAGGAAAATAGTTGAGTTGTGATGATCACCAAGTTGAGAGATATACATGACACTTATGTTGTTCAGATGTGTGATCAAATCCAGAGGAAGCTGATATACATTCCCACTCCCAATCCAGGGATCAAGTCCAATGCCCACTGATGCCCCATTACCAATCTTCTAGATGGGGCCTCTTTTGATAATGGGTATGGTATTAAGGATGGCTCTCCAAATTACCGAGATACCTTTTCGGTTCCAAGAGAGTCTTCTGATCCACTCACTTAAGGTGTTGGGCCAAATGTATTTGTGGGAGATCACCTCCGACCAGAGGCTCTTATGGGTCAAGAGCAACCAGTCTTGTTTTGTAGCCAGAGCTTGTGCAAAAGCTAGAAGGTGCTTTAGTCCTCAACCTCCCCATTTTTTGGGATTTTCAATTCTGCTCCATTTGACCAAGGCAAATGGCTTCCCATCCATTTGTCCCCTCCACAAGAAGTGGCAACAAATTTTTTGGATCCTATGTAGAATCCCCAGGGGAATCCAAGCCAAGGACATCCAGAAAACTAGGGTAGCTTCTAAAACTGCTTTGATAAGTATCAATCTTCCTACCCTGGATAGGAAATGATGACACCAGATGTTTATTCTTTTCTCCACTTTTTTGAGCAGCCAAGTCCAATCTGGTATTTTATATCTGTCTGCTTTAATTCTAAAACCCAGATACTTCAGTCCTACTTGCAGATCCAAAACTTGAAAGGGTAAGTTGTGTAAAGAAAGTTGAATTTCCCGATGAATGCATTTTGAGAAAGATATGGTGGACTTTTCCCTATTTATTTCCATTCTTGTAGCTACATTGAAGAGTTTTTATAGCTCCTTTAAAGTAATAATGTCTTGTACACTCCCATTGAGGGAGACGAGAAATTCATCCACGAAGAGAAGATGTGACAGATGGAAATGATCAGTAATTTTCAAGCCCCTGAGTCTCCCAGCTTGCTTCTCTGAATCAATAAGTTTGCTCAGGCTTTCCATAACAAGGAGAAATAGCAAGGGGGATAAGGGGAAACCTTGTCTAATACCTCTTTCAGCCTGAAAGGGGGGAGGTAGACCCATTAATAATAACTACAAAGGATACAGAAGTAATACAACCCATTATCCATCTGATAAATTCCAAGGGGAAACCCAAATGAGTGAGGATCATTCTAAGGTATAGCCAACTTTCTTTATTAAAGGCTTTGGATAAGTCAATTTTGAGAACCATCCCTTTGAGCTTTTTTAGCTTAATAAAGTGGAGGGCTTCCTTGGCAGAGCCAATGGCTTCATGGATATGTCTGTGGTGGAGGAAGGCAAATTGTTCTTGTGAGATGTGTTGAGATAAAATAGGCTTTATACGATTGGCTATAATCTTGGCAATAATTTTGTAGAGACAGTTGCAAAAGGAAATAGGACGAAAATCATGAAAGGAGGATGGGGAGTCAAACTTTGGAATAAGGGCTATGTAGGTGAAGTTGATAGGGGCATATATATGACCAAGAGTTAGACTTTCTTCAATCACTCCGAGCAGATCTGGACCAATGATGTCTAGGAAGGCAATATAAAATTCCACAGGCCAGCCATCTGGGCCTGGATTTTTGTCTCTCTTGAACCATTTTAATGTGATTTCAAGTTCCTCCATGGAGATAGGTTTAGTAATGTCTTCAATACCATCCGGGTCCAGATATCCAGGGAAGTGGCCAGCTAAGTTAATGATTTCAAGCAGAGAGGGGGCCTTAAAAAGCTGCTTAAAGTGTGAAGTTCCAAGTTGAGCTAGCTGGAGATGAGTGAAAGTCATTCTCTCCTGGTCCATGGGAATCTGCCAAATTGTATTGTTGGCTTTCCTTACATTACCAAAATTGTGGAAAAATTTTGTATTGTCGTCCCCTGCTTTCAGCCAAATTGCTCTATTTCTAAGCCTCCATAGTTCTTCCTTATCCAAAAGGATCTTGGATCTCTGTGATTCCAATTCCACCAGGCGGATTTTTGATTCATTGGATAAATATCCAATCCCATTTTCATCAGTTAAGAAGGCCAATTGATCTTCAATATCTACTAGTGATTGTTCATCCCTTTCTTTTTTCCTTTTAGACCAGCCAATAGTTAATCTCTTGAGTTGTTTCAGGTTTCTACAGAAATCCTCAGCCTTTATTTGATCTCTGAGTGGAGGTTGGGCTTGCCAGAAATCCGAGACCAATTTGGCATAGTCTAGGTCTTTTAAACAAGTAGAATTAAATTTGAAAGGGGCCTTAGGTTTCCTGAATGGGCCATACACCTCCAAGTAAATTGGGGAATGGTCCGAGATGCCTCCTGAGCCAACCCATTGCCTATATAAGGCTAGGGATCGAAGCAGCTCATCATGAATAAGATATATGTCAAGCCTTCTTCGAAGAGCAGCAACACCAGTACGCCTATTATGCCAAGTAGGCATCTTCTTGTTCATGGGAACATCAATAATCCCATGTTGGTCCAAGAGGGAGCTCAGTTGGTCAGAGAATGTCTATCTGTGCATGATGGCCCCATGATTCCTCGCTCCCAATGGAGAAATTTAGGTCTCCCCCAATGATGGTGGAGTGGTTGATCAGAGGGTTTCCCAATAACGATTACCAAAAAGCAAGTATGTTTTGGTTGGGGGCATAGATGTTAATGATTCAGATATGCTTGCCTATGTCCGCTGCTAGGATGTCCATGCCTAAGACGCTCGAACCACCCCATGAAGAAAGCACCTCGATCGATTTAAGGTTGATCCCCATTGCAAGTCCCCCAGATCTGTCCACAGCATCCAGGCCTTGAAAGTGCCATCCAGGTAGTAAAGAGTGAAGGATATTAGTGATCTGCTCGGAGGGCCCAAGGGTTTCCTGAAGAAATAATATGTCACAGGGGTACGGGTTAAGAGGCACTTGAGAGCTAGTTTTTTCTTGGGGTTGGCTAAACTCCTGCAATTGAAATAAAGCTAAATCATTAAGGAACAGAGTCTAAGGGTTTAGATTCTCTAAGTGCCCTTTCAATGGTGGATTGACGACCCTGTGCCACATCTACAACCGAAGATTTGATAGCTTTTGCAATATTTGTAGGTCTCCCTCTGGTAGGTTTTGACTCTGATGGGTGAGAGGGGATACCGAGGCCAAGTAGAGGGGCGTTGTTCAAAGGCCGAGAACGGAGATTGTAGGAGTGGGAGCCCAATGCTGAAGATGAGGATGGTGGATGAAGGAGAGGGGTTAATGCCTGAAGAGATGGCGAGGTATTGGAGATGATGGGCGGGGGAGGGAACAATACCACAGGTGATGGGGGGAAGAGGACTCATAAGTGAATTCGAGAGTGTCACAAGATGATGCAATGCTTAATGTAAATGATTAAAAAGATGAGCAGAAGAACAAGAGATAGGGGCATTACCCGATGTAGGAGCAGCTTCCACCATAGTCCAAGATTGAGTCCGTGGAGGGGATGTAGATGGCATCCTTGGAGTATTGGTTTGTTGTGCCCTTAGTGTGATCTAGACTCGAGGGGTGATCATCCACATTTGGTTCTTCAAACGGACGGTGTTTCACACCCCTTGCAAGCTTGAGCAGACAAAGGGAGTAGTGGGAAATCCTTATAAAGATGACCGACCTTGTGACATCTTCGGCAACGGAAGGGCACTCCTTCATAATCCAGATTTTGAAGACACGAGAAATGCCTCCATTGAAGTGTTATTTTCTTCTCCAGCCCCTCCCTGGTATCCAGATGAACAAGTATTATCGCCATTGTCATGATCCCAAATTTCTCAAAAGACTGGTCATGTTCCAGATAAGTCCCAAGAGCATCTCTTATGCGCTTGAACACCACAAGAGTCCAGAACTGCATTGGTAGGCCTGGCAAACAAACCCAAATCGGCCCTACACCCAACTGTTCGTGCTCTGGATCAAATAAGGGGTCCCATCTTTAGAGCAATACAGGGGCAAGATCAATATGCCAAAAACGGGAAAGAATCCAATCAGTGTATTCTTCCCTATGGAAGCGAAGGGAAAACTAGCCTCTAGCCAAAACTCTGATGATGGGGAGCTCCTTGAGTAGGGAACCCCAAATCTTCGAAGTCCAGAGGCATAGGCTCTCCACTAAGTAATTTTTGTCTCTTACACGTCCAACCAATACCTTCTTTTTCGTATCTGCTACCTCCCCCATTAGAATATCTTCACCAAGGGTTAAGTTAATGTCCCTATCCACCGCTTTAAGGCACATTCCCTTCTTGGGCTTATCAGAGCGTCAGGCCGTCGAATGTTCCTTAAGCAGGCCTCTGCAACCCTGATTGAAAGTATGAGGGGTGGAAGGGGTGGAAGGGGTAGATTTTCTTGAGGTGTTTCTTTTATTTGGGAGTCATGTTCATCCTCTTCAATGATTTGGTTGTCATAAGACTTTTCAGAAGTCAAGAATTGTAAAATATCATTGTCATGATTAAATACTCTCCAATTAGTGATGTTGTCAGGGATTGAAGGTCTGAAAATCAATTCTACAGAAAATATATCAGGGCTGTAGACTTCTGAAGGTAGGAGCCTTGAGGCTACGTTGGCCAGTAAGTCAGCAGCTGAATTCTGGGACCTAGGAATGGAGGAAATGTTAAATGCTAAGAAATGTGAAGTAAGGTCTTGCACAAGCGATTGGTAATGCTTAAGATGGTTGGAAAGGCAATGAATTGCATTTCTAACCTGTTTAACAATGATTTCAGAATCACCGAAAACCTTTAAGTATTGCACTTTAAGGCCGATTGCTTTATATAAACCCTAGACTAGGGCTTCATATTCGGCTGTGTTGTTAGTGCATTCGAATTCTAATCTGCAAGACATCATTGTTCTTTCCCCATTTGGACTAACCAAAACGCATCCTGCTACTGAGCCTTCATTAGACTTAGAGCCATCAAAATACAAAGACCAAAATAAAGGAGTATTAACAGCGATATTTACAGCATTCTCATAATCATTGAAACATCTAGACTTATCTGTTTGTGAAAAATTTTCTATCTGAGATGTAAAATGATTAACTGAGAAAGGGGAGGGTTGGGCAACAAAGTTGCCAAAGAATGACTCTGATGAATAGTTGCCCAAAATGTTGTTGTTGAAGGCTACAGGGTGATTTTCCTGTTCAAAGTCGGTGACTGTATGGGTCATATGTTTTTCTCGGTCTATCTTTATTTGATTTGGCTTACCTTTATAAGGAAGCCACATGTGTGACCAATCAGTAGAAATGTACCCATGTAATTTTTCGGACCAGTCTCTACTCAGAATTAAACCGTAAAACTCAGGTATATCGGCTATAAGGATATCAATTCTTTGTACTATTCTTGGATCAGCTGACAACCTGATGGTTACAGAATTAATTTCACCAACAACCTGTACCTTAGTTCTGTCTAATTGAACAATATGGATAGCAGACTTCTGGGGCTCTATGTTCAATTTGGAGCAAACTGAAGCTGGCATTATGTTAAAAGATTCCCCTGAGTCAATTAAACAGTTGTGCAGGTTTCTATTATAGATTTCATAGGTTAGGAGAAAAGGTGGAGTATGAGAGCTTGACCTGTCGCCAATGAGGACTGAATCTGTAGCTTCAACCATACCTGGAGGAGACTGACCTGAGTCATTGGCAGCCTTTGAACTAGGAAGAGGAGTAGATGGGACAGCATTCAATTCTTTAAGGAGTAATTTTTGCTGATGTTTTAGCTTGCTAAGCTCAAACATGGTTATGTTTGCTTTGGTCTTTTTCATGTCATCAACAATGTTATATTCCATTGAATCGGATACCACTAACGTCTTAGAAGCTGAAGGGGAAGTGGAGGTTGAGGGCTGGTTTTGAGGGGCTACTGCAGGTGGTTTCTTTGGAGGTATTTTTTCCTTTGGTGTAGTAGCACCTGCGCTCCTTTTCTTTGAAGCTACCTGGGCAGGTTCAGGAGTACCTTTACTCCTGGTGGTGACTGGGAAGGCTTCTTCTTCATTATCTGTATCAGGATCAGGGAGTATGAAATCCCACATTCCATGACACTCAGCTACTTCTTCTTCATCATCAGATGGTAGGGTTGCCTCTTCTTCTTCTTCTTCCTGGTCTGAGTCGGCATTAGATATGACATTAGGTGGCTTCGTTTCCATTTTCTTGTAAGTCCTAAAAGGTCTTTTGCTTGATGTTTCGGCCACCTGCTTTTTTATGTCAATCATTTCGTTGGACAGTGTTTTCAGGACCTTTTGCAGTCCCTCCATATCATATGGGTCTTTTGGGCTTTTCTTCTTGGAGTCCTCTTTAAAAGAAACTTTTTTGTCTTTTCTGTCTTCCAAGGCAACTTTCTTTTCTAAGGAATTGATGTGCTTCTCAACATCAAGTGCTTCTTTCATGTTTTCTGCTAAGGTAGATTTCCCAGCCCGATCTACAAAAATAGCTATATTGGCAGGTAGGGCAGTGATATACCATTCGCTTCGTATTTGTTCACTTGGTTTGGAAGCTGTAGGGATTTTGTTAGAGAGCTTATTGAAACGGGCATTAAATTCCTTAATGGGTTCCCTATGTTCTATCCTTAAGTTGGAGAGATCGTTTATTAAGGTTGTTAAAGACATATCATCTCCATACTTAGTAAGAAACTGCTCTTGGCATGTATCCCAGTCGGTAATAGATCCAGAGGGTAGAGAAAAATACCAGGATCCTACTGATCCTTGCAAAGTATAAGGGAAAAGTCTGACAACAACATCTTCATGGGTTACCCCTTTTAGGTTGACCGACAGCATGAAATTATTGATGTGTTCTTCGGCCTGAGTTCCATCATCTGGGTTGAACTTAGGGAGCCACTTTTCGGGTGCATCGGGTAAAGGATGCAATGGCGCAGGCATATTGACCGCGCCGGGTCTGGTCCATGGATCCACCATTGTAATAGTACCAGCAGTTGATGCTACTATTGGGGTTCCAGATGTATGAGGGGTAGCTGATATTGAGGGGTGAGCAGATTGAGATGCTGAGGCTTTTGTTCCCTGATGGACAACAATATGTAATGGAGGAGTGGGTGGTCGACTTTGCAGATGAGGAGATGAAATGGAGGATGTGGATGAAAGTTCCCCACTATCAGACTCTTCAGTGTGTTTCTTGGCCCTTTTCCTTTCGGGCAAGGGGAACTCGATGGGTTCAATACCGAGTTTTCCACTTTGAAGTCTGGTAAGTGGATGAGATAGATTGAACTGCGAAGTCGCACTGCTTTGTGATACCTCAGATCTTTGTGGCGAAATCGAGAAGGTCTGAAGTTTATGGATAAGAGACTAGACTTCAGGGGATTCAAGACGCAATTGTTCTGAAGTATGGTGGGTGTAAGCAGTGGTAGTTGA
This sequence comes from Pinus taeda, assembly GCA_000404065.3. Lineage (NCBI taxonomy): Eukaryota > Viridiplantae > Streptophyta > Pinopsida > Pinales > Pinaceae > Pinus > Pinus taeda. The sequence goes on from APFE030151583.1 coordinate 31,142, forward strand.
TTCCTGTTCTTCTTGATTGCGCGTTGGAGAACCAACATGCGATCGAGAATGACTAGGAGAATTGGAGGGAGAATTACTCTTAGAATGGCTTATGGGTTTAGGTTTGCTTGCCATTCATAGTCGGGCCCTCATTCTAGCGCCAAAAATGTTGATGCCTCGAAAATCGCTGCACCAACATTGGGGGAAACCACCCGGTCCGGACCTTAGTACAGCTCCTTTTCCATTTGGGATAGTGTCTCCGACTGGGGGTAATGGGACCAGTTTCCCAACAATAGATAAATGGGATGAATGAATACTTTGTAGATAACACTAGTGATAGGCGGATAGCTAAAACTATTGACATAAATATAAGTAATTAAAACTATCCCGGGAGTCTATTTGAACTTCTAAAGCGTAGCTTTTGATGTTCTATATCCAAAAATACAATTATATAGATGACTGCATTCTCAAGACATAGATATTAAATTATTCAAGATTGTTGTACCTAAATAGTTAGGCGCAGTGATTAAGGCGATACTACTACACTCTATACATTCATACCATTAACGCATACATGATTAAAAAATAAGGCATATCATCTAAACATCCAATAGTGGCATGAGTAAGATTTCCTGTTGTTGCGCATGCAGACAATTAACGATAGCAGGAATAATTACACAGCGAAATCACATACACAGAATGAATTCAAACCAAAGATAGAAATACCATTTGGATAGTAAGCCACTCCCGATATGAATCGCTATGCGTAGCTTTTACTTCAACACATAAACATTTCTCGATCAATGACAATAGTGCGCAATTGGATCAAGAAATTTCTCCATTAAAATAAAAGCGATTGGTCGAGTTTCATAAAAGAATAGAGGCTGAAGCACAATAGTGCAAACTTCAGTCTGTTAAGTCTATTACAAAATTTTACAACCCTTTCTAAAAACATGAAAGGGTCTATAAATACTATGCTAATCTAAATATCTACAAAACAGAAAAGCTAACTAAGCTGATGTCAATAAATTTCTTGTTGCTATTTTTGCTGGCAATCCGAGGAGCTGGAGGATGAATCATTCTGTCGGCTGCTTCCCTTTGAACCTAAGTTGATTGATGGCGAGCATTGGCTCAACTTCAGGAGGTTTGTTGAGCTGGGAGCTGAGCTGGGCCGCGTATGTGGAGTCCTGGATGTCGGGGATCATGCATTGAATGGCATTGGTCAAGCATTTGAGGGTAGATCATTGTTCATGAGGCTTGATTAGGAACCGCCAATATGCTTCAATGTTTAAAGTGTCGACCGTGGCAATTGACCTTTCTCTGCTCTCTAAATCTGGGTAGCACGTTTGCTCCAATGTGTTTGCTGTAGTAATCTTCCCGGGTGTGCATTGTGAAATGATATTGGCTAGATACAGAGTATCATTTACTAGATCAGCCAAATTACCAGCAGTTAATGCACATCTTGATGCTGCCCTTTCTGCTTTTAATACCTGTGTTTGCCATTCTGTAAACAATATGTTTTTATGGACCTCCAGTATCCTAGGCAAATTGGATTCCTTTCCTGACTTTGAATCTTGCCATTCAAGGTAGTTTGTGATATCTTCTTCGGCTTGATTCAAGTCGTCTCTCGCCTTTTCTACCTGCTCATTTACAGTTGTAGCTAACTCGCGGAGTGGTTCCGCTTGAGAGAGGGATTGAGCCAGGAGTTTAACTTGCGCTACAAGAGCCTTGTTGATTAGCATTGCCTCCTTTTTGAATTCTTTTATCTGCGCATCTCCCTTGGTACCTTCTAACTGTGCTGTAATTTGAGCGATATGCTCATCTTTAGCCTTCAAAGATTGCTCATTTGCCACTTTTAGTTTCTCCAAAGCTTCTGTCAATTCATTTTGTCTCTGGATGGCTGCCTGGTTGATCCTCTGTTTTTCCTCCTCCCATTGCTGCATCAATTGGCTATTTATTTTATGTTGTTCCGATAGCTGTTCACTTGTATGTACTGTCTGTTGTTGTTGCTCCGCTAATTGCCCCTCGGCTTGTAATTCCCTTTGTCTAATATCCGCTAATTCTGTCTGCAACGTGGAAATCTCCTGGTCTTTAGTCTTTAGCAAAAGACTTACCTCTGATGCCTTATCGATGGTGGCAGCTGAATAAGCTCCAGCATACTGTGACAGCTTGGTCAGATCATCAGAGGGATCTATTTTCTCTTTCCATACTATATTGCCCATGACTGTTTGGTCGGGAAAGAGGGAAGGTTGATCAAGCCTTTTCCTCTTTCGCGATCGCTTCACCACGGCTCTGTGTCTTGGGCTGTAGAAGACGTTTAACGGAGGAATGTCTTCTACTTGGAGAGAGATTTGGTCGCTAGGACCTTTTGGAATTATTTCCACATTCATAGTTTTGGGTGGGCCGCTGGCTTTGCTCAAAGCCTGAGATGAGTTTTCATCCTGCATACTGCTGCTTTTAGGAGTCTCGGTATTCTGTGAATCCTTTCCTCCACCGATAATGGTACTAAAATGCTGTCATTCCTTTTGTAGCTCGGGGTCTGTGGCAATATCCTTATTAGTATCGGTGGTGTTTTGTTTGGACTGGGACTCCTTTAACAGTTGTTCTTGTTTCTCCTTCTCTTGCTGCTCCTGTTCCTTCTGCCGCATCTCTGCCTGCTTCTTTTGCTGGTTGTCTTCCTGCTCTTTTCTCTGTCTATCTTCCTCTTCCTTTCTCAAGCGCTCTGCCTGCTCTTTCTTTAAGAGTTCTTCTTTTTCTTTCCTTAAACGCTCTTGTTGTTCTCTCCTCAACTTTTCTTCATGGTTTTTCTTATGTAGTTCCTCCTGCTCACTGTTTTTGTTTTTTACTGCAGCAGGGGGTTCTTTCTTTTGTTGCTAGCCAGGCTCGCTTGATGATGCTTGGGTTGGCATTAATAAGTTTAGGGGCAGAGTTTGCAACCTCTGCTCCCTGAGCTTTTTAAACTCAGATAACCCTTCGTCATTATATCTTCCCTTGGCGAGCTCTTTAGCATGACCTATTGATTCAGTTGAGGCAAAAACATCATTGAATATATCCTCTTTATGCTCAAATGTTGATAATTTGGCATGTTCTAGAGCGGCATATGCATATTTTTTCGGGTCATATGCCCTGTTCGGGATTATAGGAAGATTTAGAGCTTGAATTTTCAAGGCTTCTTTTTCTGCATGTTTTAAATCATGCAGGGTAAAGACTCCACATCTGAAAGGAAAAGTTGGCCAGCCCCTTTTCTACTTTAGCTTAAGAGTCTGTGTGGTACTCTTAGCTGTAATTTGGTATGCAATTTCCCTTGCTAACAGCTTGTCAGGGACATATAAGGGGAGGACATGGGGATTGGCTTGGTTGCCATAGATTCTAACATAAGTAAAATATTCTTCCCCAAACCAACTACCCACTGTCGGCAGGTCAAAAGAGGCTAGGTAGGAGATCCTTGGAATGGGCTTATCAAAAATTGCATAATAGACAGGAACCATGAAACCATTACAAATTTGGTACAAGTGATTCTTATGAGATGACTTCCACATCTTGCGATGGTAAATGTGGATGGGCGAGGGGTCCTGTGCGGTCCACCTCCAACGAAGAATGGGGAATTCAGAATTAAAACACAAGGTATCTAAAATATAAGCATTGTAGTAGAACGGAGGAATTATTCTCTCGGTGACTCTAGTTTTATTCCTAAATCCACTAACAGCCAGGGCAAGCTTATCAGAAAGGATAGTAGCCCAATCCATAATCCAACTGTTGACTGCCGCCTCCATGAGGGGAACCATTTCGATAGTAAAAATGGCAGAATCATGCAAACCCCATAATCTACACATCATTATAGCGGCATAGCAGTAAGGAGAACACAAAGAGTCGACTGAGTACTTACCGGAGGATTCATGCTTGTGCTTATTTGGATTCTGCCTCCAATCTTTGATGGGTTCAGACTCAATCTCATTCTCACTTGCAAATTTCTCCAGAAATGCGCTATTGTATACTTTCTCTGGCATAGGCAAATGATACATTTGCCTCAGATCTTCTGGCTTAAAAGACCCGAAAATCCTTCCATCTTTTGCGACGAAAGTTCTGTCTGTGATAGGAATTTCTTCAATCGCCCATTTGATAACGTCAGTGTATGGGAGCATTTGTTCCCTTGCCGCTGTCCTATGGAGGAAGGAATCGGCCAAGTCTTTGAGAGTGCACTCTGATTTTTTCGATGAATCTGCGGTAGCTTGTTCTACCATCTGCTCAGGTTTCTCGGCCTCTAACAAATCATAAGTTCCTTGCCAAGTTGTTCTGGCAAGGCCCGCGCACGTCGTGTCTGATATCAAACCTTTCTTGCTGTTTACTACCGCTTGTGGCGCAGCTGGTGGATTGATAACGCCTGCAACCTTCTTCTGCGTTTTACCCATTATGCCTGAATTGCTTTGAAAAACTACATTCTGCACAGAGAGGTGGTTTCGGCGTAACACAGAGATAACAATGAAACTCACAGTTGATAGCAAAATAGAAAGAAGAACGTTGATATACTTTGTTTTTATTAAAACAGCGTGAAGAAGATCTATAGGCAGATCCGAGGGTATGGATTCATTAAGGGACCGTATAGGACCTACCACCTTATAAATGCTCATTAGTGCAATATTTTGCCGAAAGATCTTTTAAATCATGCAATGGGCGTATTGGTGGCCGAGCGGGGATGATTATGCCTTAATTGTCATTAAATTGGGCTTTCCAATCACTTTAACGGCTTTTCGTTGAGAACTGTGCCTTATCGCATCGCATCGGGTAGGGGCACATGGCTAATTTTGAGAATGCTATGAATATCACCGATCGCCGATTGCGATATTGCATCGGCGAAAGGCATATGCGCATTAAGGGTTAAACAAGGGGAGACGCCGATCGCCAATTGCAATATCACATCGGCGAAAGGCATGTGTGCAATGTTTGCAGCATAAGGTAATTGTCGATTTCGATATCGCCGATAGCTTTATCGGATTGGGGTTTTAATAAGGGGCATGTTAGTGATGCACAAGGGGATTTGCCGATTGTGATATCGCCGATAGCCTTATCGCATCGGGGAAAGGCTTTTGATTACTTGGTGCATCCTTTATGTTATTGCGATATGCGATCTTGCGATCGCTTTATCGCAATAAACACATATTTGCTTTACTTTCATTTTCTAAAGAGATATTGCTTTTAAGGTGAATTTTATAAAGCGCTCCATTGATTCGTCGGATTTTAAGAAAGTAAGAGTTTTGACATCAATTTTATTTTAAGAGGGACCCATTTCATATTTTAATGCTTTTTTGTAAATAAAAATAATATGAAATGGGGGGGTTGTTTGCAAGGCACAACAGGCTCTCACCCAGCTACATGGCTAGCACAAATGGAGCATTATTTTGCATTGAATCACATCATGGATGATGCGACACAACTTAGTGTCGGTAGCATGTACTTGGACAATGAAAGACGACAATGGTGGCAATGGCATCAACATTGCTATGGAGGCCCTTGACATGGCAGACATTCAAAAAATCTCTTGAAAATCGCTTTGACCATGAATCTAACTTTTTGGGTCGTCTCACTAAGCTTCGAAAGAAAGGAATAGTGAACAAATATATTATAGCCTTTGAAGCCTTATCTTTCTGCACAGGAGGTCTACATGATGAGTTCTACTTGGAATTTTTTCTTAGTGGTCTCAAAGGAGCCATTCAAGGCTACGTCCGACTGCAACACCCTATCTCATGGCTGCATTCTTGTAGGATAGCTTGTGAAGTAGAACTTGCATTAGCAGCCCAGTCCAATTTCCCAAATTTCATAGCCAAGGGTCGACCCACCCAGGCTCAAAGCACTACCCAAACACTCAAGGTTCAAAAGGTGTCACCGGCAGAAATGGCGGAAAGAAGAAAGCAAGGATTGTGTCACTACTATGATGAGAAATACTCCCCTGGGAATAAATGCAAGGAGCCCAAATTCTTTCAAACTGATGCTACTGATCACAGTTCATCGGAGGAAGCCCCAACACTTGAGGCACCAGAGGAGGAAGAAGAAAACAACCATTAGGACAATGTACTTGAAGAACCAATTATCTTGCTGCATGCTTTGGCAGGGATTTCTTCTCCCCAACCTCTCAAAATGATAGGTTTTATTAAGCATTGCTTGGTTGTAGTTTTGATTGATAGTGGTAGTACACATAATTCTATCCATTAAAGAGTTGCGGAAGCAGTGCATTGTTTTGTCCGAGCAGTTCCTGAGTTCTAGGTCCAAATTGTTGATGGGGGGACAATGAAATGTGAAGGCTACTATGAAAATGCCAAACTTCAAATGGGGGATTATCAGTTAAAGACCCACATGTTTTCCATACACATGGGAGGGTGCGACATTGTCCTAGGTGCTAATGGTTTCACACACTTGGCCCAATCATAATGGATTTCCAGGAGTTATATATGAGCTTTAAGCAGAACAACCACACACATACCCTCCACGGATTCCAGGCGGGAGCTCCCTCTATCATCAACTCACATAGGATGGAAAAATTCCTAGAAAAGGACCATCATGGAGTTATATCCCAATTTAATGCCATCCAGGCCTTTGAACCCAATTCTCTTCATATCATCCTGAGATGCAACAGATCTTAAACAACCATCTGCCAGTCTTTGAAAAGCCTCATGAGCTTCCACCCTTGAGAGGGGAACATGATCATAGCATCACTTTGGTCCCGGGGACCCAACCACCAAATGTGCGCCCATATAGATATCCGTTAACCCAAAAGAATGAAATTGAAAACATCATCAAGGAACTTTTAGAAGTAGGTGTCATTCGTCCCAGCATTAGTCCTTATTCATCACTGGTGATCTTGGTGCTCAAGAAATATGGGGAATGGCATATGTGTCCAGACTTCAGGGCCCTCAACAAATTGAAGTTCAAAGATAAATTTCCCATCGCAATTGTCGATGATTTGTTGGATGAACTAAATGGGGCTCAATTCTTCACTAAGCTCGACCTTCGCTTGGGCTATCACCAAATTCGCATGAAAGAAGTAGACATTCCAAAAACTGCTTTCCGAACTCATGAAGGCCATTATGAGTTCTTGGTCATGCCATTTGGTCTTCAACTTTCCAGAGCCTTATGAACCACCTGCTCAAACCATATCTCAAGAAATTTTTCCTTGTTTTCTTTGATGACATCCTCATCTACAGTTGCACCTGGGCCACACATCTTCAGCATGTAGATTTGCTCTTGCAACTGCTCTGCAAGCATAAATTATTTGTCAATATGTCCAAGTTCTATTTTGGCATAGAATAAGTTGAGTATTTGGGCCACATTGTGGGGTGTGAAGGTGTCAGGGTGGACCCCAAAAAGATCAAGGCAATGCAGGATTGGCATCAACCAAAGACCTTGAAGAGCTTGAGAGGATTTTTGGGTCTCATAGGCCACTATCACAAATTTGTCCATAATTATGGTCACATTGCTAGGCCCCTCACTCAACTCCTCAAGAACAAATCATTCCTCTGGAATGATGAAGCACAATAGGCCCTTATAGCTCTTAAACATTCCATGTGTTCCACTCTAGTATTAGCACTACCAACTTCACCAAATATTTTGTGATTGAATGAGATGCTTCTGGTATAGGTATTGGGGTAGTCTTAATGTAGGAAGGTCGAACATTGGCCTTCATGATCCAACTATTATTAGGAAATCTAGTGTCCACTCAGAGCTGCTAGTCCCACTAAGACGGGTAGCTATCTTAGAAACAAACAAACCAAAACTACTTTCGCTTTCCTTTATGAGAAGTAGATAAGAGGGGAACAAAGGACACCAACCTCAGTCTTGCACTTGGTTCCTTGCTTGGTTCCTCTCACTTCTGAAAGATATTTGGTGCTCCTTCTTCGCTTACCCAGCTTCAAAGAATACCTGTGGAATCAAAGCAGCATAATACTATCGAAGAACAGAGATCTACAATCATAAATAATATAGTACCAAATATATATTGACCACACAAATGCATATATCATCAAACATACAAGAATGTGGAGGAAAACTCGAATAGATTTATTAATATCAAGAATCGCAAAGAGGATTACAACCCATTGTTCTGACCCAGTGTCATCCTCTCAGCATGAAAGCCCTTCTTCACCTCATGTAAAGCTTAGATCACCCAACACTATGATATTGCACCAGGAAACCAACAACACTTCCTTACAAGGTACAAGATTCGAACCTTTGGATCTCTATGATGAGGGATCCATATATAGATGATTGCAGGGGGTTGAGTCAGGTTCTAGGATATTCATTAGTGTCCTCTCTCTGAGATTTCTTGATTCCACTTCGAGATTGATGATCTCTTACTCATTCGTGGGTGAATTCAAAGAGGCAAGTGTCACAGGAGAAGTTTCTGGAAGATTCCATGATCATCCACCTTGCAAACTATCTCTGCCATTTTTCCACTCATGCCCACCGCACCCTACTGAAGGGCTTTCTAGTATGCATCGCACTTTTTACACTGAGCAGATGAGATGCATCGCACCGTCTACACTTGGCATTCTGTATGGTCCAGTTTTGACCAATTCTGAGCAGTTTTTTGTGGAGAACTTCTAGGAGATGATGTAATCAGCTAACCTTGTTCCTTTAGGGTGTGAAGCAACACTTTTAGGGACTTAGAAGCCCTTGGTTTATGGCCATATATGATTGGAGTTGCAGTGCCCAAAAATGTCTATAACAGTTGCCCCCTAAAGCATGAGGTCATTAATCTTTTGATGTCGAGTGAAATGATTTATCATAAGGATCAGAAGTTTTTTCGAGCTGGAAGGCGACCTGCAATAAGATACAATACAATACATTATATTCATAATATTTTTCATGATCTAGTTGAGGCAGGAATTTCCATGCTCATCTTTATAAATTCATTTTCATGTACGTAGGATATACAACCGTCTGTGTAGCAGACTGATGATTTGGATGGAGTCATCATCCTTTGATTCGGATGATCATCTATTCGGTAATGATGTAGATTTGATGTCTTTATATTCTTGAATACATCACAGCCTAGATGGATTAAACTAGATCTAGGGTCTTCAAACTCGTTCAATCTTCACTCAGAGTACAAGTTGATCCATGTGAAAGATGTTCTAGAGTCGCACATGCCTGATTACCAGCCAATGATGTAAGCTTTGTAAGAAGAGCTTCAGCGTAAATCACATAAAAAAGATCTTTGTCAACGCGTTTTGAACCAACTAGTGTGGTTCATCATGAGGAAGATGAACCACACTAGTTGGTTCGAAACGCGTCGACAAAGATCTTTTTTATGTGATTTACCCTGAAGCTCTTCTTACAAATATGATGGATCACAGAAGCCTCAATTCTACAAATGATGTAAGCTGTTAACAGGCGCAAGATGAATAACTGATAATGACAATGACCCTCAAGGTACTAGAGTACAATTCGCATGGTGTGAAAAAGGGACTTCGTGTCGAACACCACGTAAAATATTTTGGTCGAAGGCCATTGATGTAAACCTGTCACCCGAAGTGAGAAACTTTCCATTGAGGCATGCAAGCTTCAAATTACTGAAAGGGTTGTTCCTAGGTCGACTTCTTGGATAATGAGCTGATGTCGACAAGAAGTGACCCATCGTAGGAGGGCCTTAATGAATCCCACATCTACAACATGGAACGGAGCAAATGATTTTTTGGAGGTGAAAACGATCTGATGATACAAGGTTCAGGGTGGCAGTCATGAAAGAATGGAACGTGAATGTATTGCAGCAGATGAGACACAGGTGAATTATCTAAGCAACTTCTCTTGAACATACCGACAACATTGAAATGGATTGGTAGCATTATTCCCAAGGATGGATGGTATGATGGACCAATGGTGATATGACTGGTGAACAGAATAACCCAACCCAACTCAGACGTGGAATGAAAGTGTCATGTTCAAGAGCGACTTGCTACCAATAAATTTTCTTCAAGTTTGCTTCCCAATTTTCCCCAGTCATTGTTGACTAGTACCTCTTTATTTCTATCAAGCTTGAGGAGGATAACATATGCTTGTTCTATAATTCACCCTTCGGGTGAACCCGTCGCTATGTTTTAACAAGCCTAGCGATAGTGAAACTCATTCTCGTCCATTTGGACAAGTTTGTCGCTATTGTTTTTAACGAGTTTAATGATAATGATAACTCGGTCCTTTTTCAATTTTAGAGATTTTGAAAAGGGACAGAAAGGAAACTCCAATAATCCTTTTTTTTGTATAATCCCTTAAGTCCGAAAAAGTAGAAAATAATATGAAAGGGATGAATTTCTGATAGTTTTAATGAGCCGAACAAGACAAGCACTCGATCTTTTTGTGTAATAATCCCTCAGGTCCAAAAATATTAAAATCTAGAGGAGGGATAGCACTTCTGGTAGCTTTAATGAGCTGGAGAGGCCAATCGCTCGGCAATTTTTTCATAAAGACTCTAATCAATTTGTGAATTTCATTAAAAATACCAAGCTAGACCCCGGAGACAAAATCGTTAGTTTTGACGTAGTCCAGCTATTCACCAAAATCCCCCTAGATGAAGCCATTCAGGTAGTTAAAGATGTAGCAGATCCCCAGACCGCTAAATTAGTCGAAATCTGCCTTCGCTCCACCTTCTTCTCCTTCCAAGGTGAAATATTTGAGCAAACTTCAGGTGTTGCGATGGGATCTCCTCTCTCACCAATCGTGGCAAACCTCTTCATGGAAAAATTCGAGAAGAAAGCACTTGATTCATATCCATTAAAACCCAAATCCTGCGTTAGGTTTGTAGATGACACCAGTGTCAATTGGCCTCATGGTGAGGATGAACTAAACAAGTTTCTCAACCATCTCAATAGCCAGTCTGAAGATATCAAATTCACTATGGAAGTAGAAGAGAATAATTGCATTCCTTTCTTAGATATCCTCCTCATTAGAAGGGAGGATGGTTCCATTGGTCACAGAGTTTTTAGAAAGAAGGCCCACACAGATAACTACCTGCATGCCGACTCCCATCACCACCTAGCCCAAACAATGGGGGTGCTGCAAACCCTCTTCACTAGAGCTTATAGGAACTCTGATACAAACCACACTGAGGAAGAAATTTCATACCTTAAAAGAGATTTTACCAACCTAGGGTACAACAATAAAAGCATATACAAAGCCATTCAAAAAGCAAAATCTGTTAATAATAAAAGCAAGACAAATGACACCCCTACCTCGAATGCCTACCTTCCTTACATCCAAGGAGTCACTGACAAAATAGCAAAAATCCTCAATAAGAAAAATATCAAAACCGCTTTCAAACCCTTGTCCACCATTAAGCAAAGAATGAAATCTGTTAAGGATAGCCAAGAGCATCTTCAGCAAAAAGGAGTATACATCATCAATTGTTCTTGTGGGGATCAATACATAGGAGAAACCGGTAGATCTATTAGGATTAGACTTAAGGAGCATAGTGCAGACATCTGTAAAGAAAGAATCCGATCCTCAGCCCTAGCAGAGCATGTAGGAAAAACTAAACACCACATATGCTTGGAAGACACCAAAGTCCTTGCCAATGTAGAACACCAGTTCAAGCGCAAGGTTAGAGAAGCTATTGAAATCATTAAACACCCTAAAAACCTTAATAGGGATGGTGGCATGGAAATCAGCAAAAATTGGAACCCCTTGCTAACCCCCGCAAATAATCATGATGACGAGGCTAGTAATCCTTGACCAACTTTCTTATTTCACTTTGCTGCTCCTTAGAGACCTAAGAAAAGATAAAATCATCATTGAAAAATTATCTCAATTAATATAACATAATTAATAATAACAAAAACATTTAAATACTAGCTAACTAAAAGAATGAAATAAATTTGAGGACTTTAATGTGAAACAAAAAACATCAATACATACAAATAATAATAATAGATATAATTGATAATAAAATCAATAATAATTCAAATAGTTGTATAAACTATGCACATTAAAAGATTAATATAGTAATAACGAAACATCAAATGAATGTAAATTATTAGAGAAGAATAATTACATGAATAAAAGTAATAATAGAGAATAATACAAATATACAAAAATTAATAATTGTATTAATAATATAAAGAATAACAAATAATAAAGATTAATATAGTAATAACAAAACATCAAATGAATGTAAATTATTAGATAAGAATAATTATATGCATAGGAGTAATAATGAAGAATAATTCAAATATACAAAAATTAATAATTGTATAATAATATAAAGAATAGCAAATAATAAAGAACTCCTAATAGTAACTTAAAGAACAAATCCATTATAAGAAGAACTAAATCATTAATAATAAAGCATTAAAATAAAATAACAGAAAGATAATATTAGCATAACTAAATAACAAAGTAATAAACTTTAAAATATATAAAATTTAAACTAAAATAAAATCTCATTATTAGCCATCCAAACATATAAATTAAGCCTCAATTATAATATTCGAACATATAGTAGGTAAGCTAATGAAGAAAATAAAAAGTAGTTATAAATCTAGAAATTAAGGCGTTCTAATATAATAACTCATAATAAATTTATAATATTAATATTAAATTATAATAACAAATTAATTATTAACAAAACAATTATAACCTAAAATTAAATAGCAGCAATTAAAATTAAAATTATAAATTAGTCGGCCAATTTATCTTTGTAGCTAAGCCACGCTCATATTTATACCTATCTTTTACCTTCCTTTCTCCTCACATTTTGTCCTGAAGATGAGTCTAGGTTCAGACTCGAAACGTCGACTAAAAAACATGAGCACTGTGGATAATCCGAGCTTTTTTCAAAAATCACACCACAGTAGTCTGCAATCCAAAAAAAAATCTTTTCATATTTTATGAGTCAGATGAAAAGAGCTTAAAGGAGACTCATTTTTGGAGGAACGAGTGACAATTTCGGGTAGCAGCTGATTCCAGGTAAGGTTTGGAATTTTCCAATCACGAAAGTGTCACAAGGATGGCTAATAAGATCACTCGTTGAAGATGTTCCTAAAACGGGGTAAACAATCAAACGGAGGTGTACGATTGGCTAAAACAGAGTGGAGGTGATGATGAGAACATGAACAAGGCTCAAAAGCAGATGATAATGCATTCACAATGGTTATGTACCAGAGATTGGTTCATTTGTTAATGAGCTTAAACTCTGGGGGGGGAATTTGCTCATTGCTTAGGTTTAATTTTTAACGAGCTTGAACTTCACATAAAAGCTACTCATGCCAGTCATATAATAAGGACACGTCATCGATAGATTCCATTTTTATGGAGCTTGCACCTTTTGAAGCTTTGCTCCGTACCCTTTCACATGCAAGCTATGAACGACCAACTACTGCCCTAAGGGCTAGTTAACTACTAAGGTCAGGTAGGAAATTTTCTCTTTACTTTGTTGGTGCCATTTGGCCCCTGCGAAGGTGAATAGGTCGATTCGACCATTCACCCAACTTAAGCAGTTGAAGCCATCAAAACTATAGAGACTTATCTTCGTTTGCGAACAAAAGTTTTGCATGCCCCCTGGCATAGCGAAGTAGAGTTTTGAGGTTACCCTTCAATTTTCAGACAAAACATTTGTTCTATCAGGAAAGGCATACCTTCTAACGGAGGCATCTTATTCCGGTCTAATTCCCTCTTCCTATATGAATGGGTATCGGACTAGTCATATATCCTTCATAGAAACCTACTCTATGCCTAGAGTTTTCCTGCTGGAACAGGCCAGGGTGCATGCCCCTTGGGTTTCAGTTATGCCCTCCCAAATTACTCGCGTTCTTCAGGTGGATAGATTGGAGATTGATGAGACATTCCTTGTGTGAAAGGACCATTTAGGGATCGCATTTTAATATTAGCTATGTGTGAGCCGGGGAACGAAAGTTGGTCTACGAGCTGGACCACTCAGCCTTCATGCGGAAAACACATTACTCTAAAGAGTGAGGAGACAATGGCCCCCATGCTATAATATAGTTGCGCCCAAGGAGTAGATTATAGTCTAGAGGTCCTTGGACTACCATTACATTCATATAAACGGTTTTTCTTCTCAAAGAAATAGGCACATTTGAAAGGATCCCTAACGGTCGACTGGTTCCTTTGTCGAAGCTTGTCAGATTTCTCATCTCAGGCAGAAGCGATGGTGAACCAAGCGCTTTCCAAGCAGTTGAGGAAAGGATACTCACAGAAGCCCCTTCATCTATGATAGTACTAGCCATGACCATTATGTAAGCTTGTACAATGATTTGGAATGGTATAGTAGCTGGTAAACGAGGTCTGCCTAGTAGATTCCAATCGAAGGAAACGACTAGGTTGCTTGGAGGTGGGACCAAATAGACAGCCAGATACGACTCGGATGAACTTCCTTCCTGTGGTAAAGGAATGGGTAGATTGCCCCCATGTTCATCGAAGTCTGTGTTTACAAAAAGAATTTGAATGGTGCCATTCTCACTCTCTTCAGTGACTGTATCACCTGAAGATGGACCTTCTAAAGGCAAGACCAGGTCAACTGTCACCTCGACCTTTTGACTTTCATCTAGTGTGGATTCAGAGGGTTTATCTTCAATGATAGATGCTTCGACCGACCCCAATGGCGTGTCAGTCGGATTCTCAACTAGTGATGGACTTGGCAAAGAGTTTTTTGTATCCAGGAGGAAGCCGCAGTGGTGAAGTAGGACAGTTATCCAAAACTCTTTTAGCTTCATCTAGGAAGGGACAACGGTGGACGACGTGATCACCTTCACACATTTTACAAGGAAATTTACATTTCCTTTTCTGTCCAGATACTTCACTTTCACTAGTTGATGGTGTACTTTCAACATGATCATCAGAGGTTGATGACACCGGATTGTGCAAACGAGGAGACCAGTCCCATAAGATCCGAGGGATGCAAGGACAATATCGATTATAGTGGTCTCCTTTACAAATAACACATGGAGATTTAGGCTTGGATGGTGCAGCGTGTGGATTTTCGCTAGACGATGCACAGTTGCCCCTTTTTGCCTTTCGCTCCTTCTTCTTATTTTCCTTCTTCTCCTTCCCCTATTTCTCCTTCTTAGTTACTTGATTTTCAGCTTTACCAGCTTCATTAAGCAAAGAGGAAGGAGGAGAGGGAGAAACAAACGAAGTAGAAGGTTGGGGGGTAACTCTAGTATCATCTAGTTGCTAACTTGATTGTTCAGGAATCACGATGTTCTAAATGACAGAGGTAGAGAAGAGCCATATTGGCAAGCCAATTGTCAATCCTGGAAGTGACAATGTGACCATATGAGGTGCACCAACATCTCCCCAAGAGGAGAAAGAACTAGGATTTCCTCCAAGGGGAAATCCTTGGTTGATAGACTCCATTTTCCTCAACCTAAGACCAATGCAGGAATAGTGATATTATTCCGATTAAAATAAATTTTAGATGCTTTGACACAACTTGCTTTTTCAATTTTTAAGAGTCAAGAAAAAACAAAATATGACTCTAGTCGCCTTCGATTTTTAATGACCCCAAGTGACAAGTGCTCAGATGGACCTTTTCCTTTAAGGAGTTTGAAAAGGAATGAAAGAGACTACTCTGGAAGTCTAGACAGAGGGATTACCAAACCAATCACAAAACTGCAGAATACTTTTTACGGTATGGCAGTCAATCTTCCCGAATGTTGTGTTTAGTGCATTGCGATCGATACGGCGAAAGACATAGCTTCCTAAGGATAAAGGATATAGCCTACTCTTGTCTCCCAATATATACTCAACGGTACGTGGGAGCACAATTCCGTACTGGCACTTGTCATCTCAAAGAGGAGGAATCACCCAACCAGCAATGAAAGCGATAGTTACCAAGCTTTACGACGTTGGAATACATCTCTAGCCTAGACTTCTAAATGTTGTGCGTTAGGTTCCAAAGCATTTTTATGTTCATTGAATTTATTTTACAGTTGATCTTGCTTAAGAAATTTGCCTTTCAGGTTCACCGCGTGATGTGTATATATAATTCCTAAAATGCAATCTAAGATGATAAACAATTGTCTAATCTTCTTTTTTGCAATGAAAATCCTAGCTACTAAGGAAAGAGAAATGAGATTCTTTCAACATAGAGCACAGAGCACACACTAGATGCACTGTCCTAAATCAAACCAACAAGCATTCTAAATGCAAATGCACATGCATGTATTTGTTTTCAGCCTTCTTAATGTGTGAATGACAAGAAGAATGCTAAGTACAAATCTGAATTATCTTTTCAAAGCGAAAGTACTAACAATTT
The DNA here is from genome assembly GCA_000404065.3 of Pinus taeda. Taxonomy (NCBI): domain Eukaryota; kingdom Viridiplantae; phylum Streptophyta; class Pinopsida; order Pinales; family Pinaceae; genus Pinus; species Pinus taeda. Next base: position 47,376 of record APFE030151583.1, read on the forward strand.
TTCTTCAAAATACGAAAGGAAGATAACAACGACAGTTTGCGATTTTGAATTGAAAACTACTTTCAACACTTGAAAAACCACTAATTCAAATCAAATACTAGAGTAACAGTATAATCGACCATCAAGAACAATAGGATTATTTTCTTTGTGTTACACTGAAATTTGTCACCATGACTATCTGCAGTCAATATGGCTCCATCAATAGTCATATTATCCTCCTTGTCAAGCCTCATACCTATGCTCTTCATGTCAAACTTCAAAAAGAGAGAAAGTCACTTAAAAACATGTTTATCTCTGGGTACGCAGGTTCTCTCTACCTTGCCTGCGTGTACGCATCCCAAACACACTGTACCTGCATACTTATACGCTTTGTAAGTCAAAGGATGGGTGCGTACCCCTGTAAAGGTCAAAAGGCGCGAGTTTCATCTTTAAAAAGTTACTTGTGGTCACTTCTAGAGCCTTCTAGGAGAGTGTTTGACGTGTATTGAGCGCCTCCAGATGGTTCATGCATCCCTATGATAGAGGAACTTATCCCATCAAGAGAGGAGCCACCCCATC
>APFE030151583.1:56649-115649 GCA_000404065.3 Pinus taeda
GTATTAATATTAACTAAAAATCCCTTATGTAATATCCCTCCCCTGGTTGAAAAATAACCATATCAGTTCCCGGGAATTGTTCAGTTTATCAGAAACTAAGCAAGAGCCCGACCTCCTAACCACTTCCCAAAAATACGATGGACTCCTTCCAAAGTATAAAATTCCCCCGAGGTAGTCGGACCCCTTCTGAAAACCTTATATGACCTTCACACTCACTTACTTACCTTTCCCCCCAAAACCGTTTTCGCATCGCAAACTTGCACTCTCAGCTTCATGCAAAACATTGCCCATCCGTTCCCCGCCGATGCGACATCGTGAAATCGGCGATCGGTGTTTGCAAGCGCCGAGTGTCCAATCTGTTCACCCCTCCGTCTCCGCCGATGCGATATCGTGATATCGCATATCGGCAGTTGCAAGCGCCAAATGCCCAACCCAATGCCCCCCTCTTTCCCCGCTGACGCGATATCGCGATATCGCATTGGAGTCTCTTCACTACAGTCCCCCCAGTACCTCACCACGTCGCGCTGTACCAGGGACCCACTGATGATGTCATCCGCCGTACAGTCGACGCAGTGCTTACGTCAACAGTCAGAAAAGCCGAAAAAGCTTCGCGCAGGAAGAAAAGTCGCACTTCGGAGCTCTAGATCAAGAAACAAAGGCAGTTTTCGATGCGCGAATAGAGCGAACCACTACGGGAAATAGGCCATTTCGAGGAATCTTCAGGGAATCTTCTGATTGCCGAGCCCACTGCGCGCCGAAAAAGCCCGAAAATCGCCCAATCGTGCCAAAGGATCCAGTTTAAAGACAACAGCAGATCATTCACAGAGTTTAAAGTGTATCAGATCAAATCAGTAGGCTCCAAGCGTGCCAAAGAGTATCAGTCAACGGTGGAAACCATCAATGTAGCGGTAAAGTGTATCAGAGAATATCTTGAGCAGTGGCCCAAGGCAAGAGAAATTTGAATATCTTCCAGCATATCCATAGGAGGAGAGAAAAATCACTTGAAGCTCTCAAATCATAATAATTTCACATTCAATTCACACCAAAGCCGAACTGCAGCCCAAAGCACATTCACTTCAGTAGCACTGCATCTGGTCCCCAAGGGCCACCTCGTCACCTGTTCCGATTCAGCTGCCCCCAACGCAGCCAAAAAGATTTACTTGCATTTAATTCCAGCAGCATTTAGATTTTTGAAGAGTTCTAAGCAGCCTGTCAGGTCACTTGTATGATGTCTTCCTATTTTTGTCTATAAATACCACCCGAAGCGATTTTGTGAAGGTTGGTTGGTGGTAGTAGTTGTTGGTCAGTTTCTTTTCAGCAACTTTCTCTGAGTAAAGACTCGCACTGTAACTGTCATATTTTTCCATAATCAAATATTGCTGAAAGCATGGATTGCAAAACAACTTGCTGTTTTCTCTTGGCCAAGGAATGATCACGGAATTCCTGTGTCTCTGCATGATCCAATAAGTGTTCTTCTTCCCTGTTTATTTTTTGTTTTTATCATCTTTCCGCCTTTCTAAGTTGCAGGAAAAAAGAATAGCTTAAGTTTTGTTTAAATACACCTTAAGTTCAATTTCTGCACTTTTCGATGTTTACTTCAGAAACAGTTATGAGCTAGAATTCTTAAATGCTCTGGTTTACCCTGTTCGCTCACATATGAGTGCATGTCTTTGGAATTCTTAACTGCTCTGGGATCCCACTCATCCACTTCTCCCCTTTGTCAGCATGATGAAATGATTCTCTTTTGCCTTTCATCCCTGATTTTCATTCTGTACTTTCAGCAGCGTGAGTATTGTATCCTGCATGGCTATCCCGCTCCGTATCCCCTTGTGACCAAGAAAACGCTCGCATGCCTCAATCTGTGACTCCATGCCCAATGGTTCAAAACTTATAACACTTTACTGTGCCTCTTTACTCAAGAATCCTACCTTCCTTCAAATCACAGTCAACATTCCCTTGAAGTCAGAAAGCTAGCCTAAAATCATCAACTGAGGTTGAATCTAGATCAACTAAGGTTGAATCTAAAGGAGAGAGCCCTCTCCGATTACAGGTGGGTTAGAACCTGCAATCAAAAGATTGGTTTGTGGTTACCTCGGCCGTATCCCTAATAGGAGCATAGGGACAACCTGAGTGATAACAATCTCAAACCTGAATAAATTCTCAACCGTCTTTAGACTTTATTTTGTATCTATTAGTCAAAACAAGGCCCTCCTCTAGCCATAGAGGGTTAGCATTGGAATCATTTCTTCAAATAATTTGGTTAGTTATTTTTCTATCATTAAAGTCTCCTAGCAATAATATACTAGTTTAATTTCTCAGACTATAAATATCTTACTCTAATCCATTACAAGGACATTAATTATCTAGATCATTTTTCTTATAAAAGGAAGAATTAATATGCACAAAATAACATTAATATAAGGCATATAATAAATATCCATTCATACTTCTTAGCATTAATATAAGAAATATCCATTCACATTGATTGAAAGGGCCTTTCTTGCGAAGCCTAATATGAGGAAAAAATATTGTTCTTTATATAATGAGCTATGCCTCTAATACCTTTGTGGTAGTATTTCTAGTTACCTGTCAACCATAAAACAAATATATTGGAGTGTGAGTCCTTAGACAATAAAAAAATATGCAATTACCTATTTATGAGTTGTTAGTGTGTTGGCACTCTTCAATTCATGATGTGATTACATCATTGTATTATATGTTGATATCATTGGATGAATATAATGTAAATATGTGTTAAAGCAATTTCCACTAGTTCTTATACAATGTCTCATTGCACAATTTAACATGGTATCATGACTCCTTGGGTCTTGAGGGTTTGATTTTAAGTTGAACAAGAATCCATGGTAGAATTACATGTAAAGGTTAAGTATTTTTGGTTTAAATCTATTTTATGTTGCCATATGAGATCTCAAGGTCAAAAGAGTGAATTGATTTGTTATGATCATGGGATCTAGTTTAGGTCTATTTTATTTTGTGGCATGGAAAATCCACCCATGAAAATGCATAGATAAGAATGTTTTTGTTTGTCACATCAACGTCAAAGATCTATGCAATAATATACATCATTTTGATGGAACACTTCATTGACTTGCCTAATTTGAGCATGCCTTCATCAAAAAGTTGCAACAACAATATAATTTATCAATTATCTACTAAAAATATGTTGTTGTTACTACATGATTCTTAATGTTTAATCTAGGTAGAGAGAGAGAGAGCCCAAAACCTTGGAAAACATAGGCCATCATTGATTCGATTCCCCAAAAGACCAAGGACCTGCATTTGGCCAAGTGAAGAAAAATGATTGACGGGCCCTTGTAACACTAATGCTTAACATGGATTATTGCTTGTGCATTCTAAAATTTATTTTAACATAAACTTGGTTCTTATTCAATACAAAATTACTTGCAAATGATTTACCATGAAATTCATATTATGCAACATAAAGATCTAATACCAACTTGTAGATATTTAAAGTTTTGGTTGATTTTATAAAAAAATTGTTGAGAGGAATGTGCTCAACCTCATCCTGAGCCATGGCTATAGATACCGTTCCAAATACAAATCCAAAAGGAAAATACAATATGTTCAAATTTGTTATTGAGTTTGTACCACAATGAAATTTTGATCCTTGTAATAAGGTAAAACACAACAACCATGACAACGAATAATAGTAAAAAAAAAGTTCTCATATTTGAGATCTACAATGTAATATGTTGTGGCGAAGCACCCTTAATAAGTTTCTTACAAGGATGAATGGATTCCTTGTGAGTTCACATTCTTCTCTTGTGTGTGGATGGTCTCTTCCGAAACTTTTCAGCCACTTCACTTTACTAATTCCTTCGACAAATTTTCAAATTTCCTACCAATCCATAATTGGATTGGGTGAGCTCATTAAATTCAAGTATCAAGTTACAAACTGAAAAGTGTGTATATAAATTTTTGATGTTTTTATCCCGCATGCAATGGTCCTTTGATAAATCTCTATTCATGTTAAAACATGTTCACTAAGACTCATAAAAAATGACATGGAACTTGTGTGGTTGGTAGATAGTGTTTATTAACTGTATGAGGGCCAATATCATGGAAACGTAAGTGGTGGTTAACATTATTTTGGAGATGAGAAAATAATGTTTGTATATAAGTTGTTGACCAAGGGTTATATTGTTTGTGAATACAAATAAATTTTTTAATCAATGTAACCCAGGGTTATATTTATTATTTTCATAAATAAACGCTCAAAGAGAAGAAGCATACGAGTTTTTATTTGCAAATAGTGAAAAAGAGGTTGGTTAACTTATTTTGCAAAAAATGTAAAAGTCAAATCTAAAGGTTTGTTATATTTGTTTTTCCTATCTTTTAAAAGAAGAAATAAGAGAGGTTTTTGGCGAGAGCCAAAGAGGACCATTTCCTTATGCAAAAGGAAATTGTAATCATGCAAAATTGATATTGAGTTTTTTTCTTCTTAGGTGGTATTAGTGTCCTAAACTCGTCCCAACTTTTGGAATAAGGGGGTCTATTGTAGATTTGGTGTTTGTGTGTCTAGTATAGACATGTTGAAAACATACATGTAATTTTTCATAAAACTATATTCACATGGAGTAAAAACGTTTAAGAACTTGATCATTTAACAAAATAAGAAATCAATTCATTAAAAGGCTAATAGTTGTGGAAAATTCTCTTTGAATGAATAGTTGATTGAATCATTGAATTATAAAATTTGAAGAAGGATAAGTCATTCAAACTAAATCATTGAATTGTACAAGGGTTGGAGTTGCAAACCTTTTCAACGTCAAGTAGACCTACCTAAAATCTAATAAGGAGGTCATCTTCATCAAATCATTGTAGAAAAACATTCTAGGGTGCATGATCAGTGGTACCCAACACCCTAAGTTTGGAAACAAGCAAGTAACCGAGTTATTTGATAAACATGGTATTTCCACATAGGTCAAACACCTTAAAAAATTTCACACACAAATAGATCAAAGATCAATACACTATTGTATTACATGGTTAAATCTCTCAAAGAGAGAAACAATCTACGACCCTAATGAACATGGTTAGTTCAGGAAATATATTAATACAAAAGGAAAAAATTATATGTGAGTTTCTCATAATCAATCATTAGCCTATATGTTCTCTAAATAGAGATCATGTACTAATTAGGTGTTAAGCCACCTATCAATACATACATTGTTATCAAGGAGAACTTGAACCATTGGATCACTTTTTGCATATAACATATTATAACCATTGGATTAAATAACTAGAAATGCATACAAATGCACGCAAAGGAAACACATTAAATAAACATAATTACCTAAAGACACATTGGACTAAGTTGTTCCTAATTAAATCCTAAGTGTCTAAATATTCTATCATCTCCCTTAAGAAAAACTTGGGATTTTATTGAAATAGATACAAAGTTAATGTAATAGGAGAATAAAGGATGAATTAAAGCCTATTCCCCATTAATAAAAATTTCCTAAACTCCTAACATAGATCCCCACTCAACATACTTTTCACTAGACACACCCAAAAAAATTGAAAATGCATTTAAAAAACATGTTTCTTTCAAGAAACATGTTTTCCATGTTTTTATTTTTTTTTTAGCATGAGTATATTCAAAAGTATGTAAAGAGGTGTAGAATGTAATTATGCATCCAATTAGTTTCTACACTTAAACATTTGAGTACATTTATAAGGAGATAAGTAAAAAATATGATTCAAAAGGGTAGTTTCCTTCCCTCCAAAAATATTTATCCATGGAGATGAAATCATATTCTTGAATCTTATTGGTTCTTTTAAAGTTGATTTTTGTCAGAACATTTTTTAGGCCCATTTTTGTTGATTTTTCCTTGGAATTTCATAATCCAGTCTATGTCTAAAACATGATCACAAACACACTGACATGCCACAGTGATTTGAATTTAAACAGGAATGCAACAACTTACATATATAATCATAAACATAGAGATGCACTAGAAAAACGCTTCATTTCATTAATAGAAAAATAATGAACTATGCTTACAAAAAAATGGAAATAAGATAGCTTGAGTGATGGTAGCTTATCTATGAGAAGAGATGTGGTAGCTACATTCCTCTGAAATGTGTTACAATGAGGATCAAGGGCCTATTTATTATTGGAAAACATGAGAAAACCCTAAACAACCAAAACCCTAACCCAAGGAGATGTAACACCAAGAGTTTGTGGGCCTCGTTGGGGTTAGTTGGGCAGCCAACTTCCCGGGGTCGTAACTTGGTCATATTATCTTCGTTTGGTGCATATGATACCTTGTTGGAAAGGTCTCGCTGAGTACTGTGGGTTCTGCCTAAGGCCCATGCTTATGGATGGGCCTACTACAGACCCCAAAAAAATCTGTTTAGGGGGTCAAAACTGCTCCAAAAGTTCAGGAACCAAAAAACTGCTAGGGTTCTAGGTGGAATAGGTGGGTGGCCACCAATATCCCCTTGGATCATTCCTCCCCCCTTAGGAAGCAATGGTCCCCAATACATGTAGAGCCTCCATGAGGTGAGGAAATTTATGTTGAACCTGGTCTCTGGTGAAACACTTTCCCTGATGGAGTTGGCTTGCTTTGACAACTCGATATAATTGTATCCTCTGTTGGCGAGCATTCTTTATCTGGGTGTCCATGATCTGATCAATTGTGGCCTGTTCCATGCAGTCTGGGTTGATCTTCGTTGGTGTGATATTTTCTGCAATGTTAGATGTGTCCAACAATGGTGGAAAGTATGGCTGAAGGCGAACTACATTGAACACTCAGTGCAGACCAAGGAATGGTGGGATGCTGAGCTCGAAGACATTGTCACTAACGGCCTTGGTGATGGTGTATGACCCATATCAGATCGGACGAAGCTTACAGTGGGATCAAGCAAGCGCTCCATTTGCAAATGTAGCCAAACTTTGTCGCCCACCTGGAACTTGTGCGGCACTTGACGTTAATCATAGCGCTACTTGTAATTAGCATTGGCTCTGTCCAATATATCATGGACCTATTGGCAGATGTGTTGAATGACTCAATGAAGCTATTAGCCCTTTCAACTTCGAACTGAACGTGAGCTGAATCTACCTGAGTGGTTGCAAATGGTATGGCCACATCAATGGGGCATAATGGCTAAAATCCTAGCCCTACCTGAAAGGGGTTGTGGCCTATTGAGCTATGGAGAGATCTGTTGTAGTTGTGTTGGAAATAGGGGATGATTTCATCCTGCATGCATGGATTCTTCGAGTTGTACATGCACATAATGTGTACGATCATCCTATTGACAACCTCTATTTGGCCATCATCGACTAGAGACTTGACCAAAATGAACTCAGGAATCTACTGTCCCGATCTGAGACAATGGAATGTGGGATCCCAAAGTATAACCACACTCACTTAAAGAAGATCTTAGTTGTGGCCTCCGTTGTTACACTCTTCTTGTAGGTCGCCATGACAGTCATCTTAGAGAATCTGTTGACGACCATGAAAATGCAATCATTGTTGTGCTTAGTAGAAGGAAGGTCTGGCATGTATTTCAGGGAGATAGATTCCAAAGGCCGGTTAGGAGTAGGTATAGGAGTATACAGGCCTTGCTTCTTGATGGTTGGTTTGGCAGTGGCTCAGGCAGTGCAGGACCTAATGTACTTCCCAACATCCGGACGAAGTTTCGGACAATAAAAATACTTTTGCAATACCACCACTGTTTTCTCTAATTCGAAATATCCACTGACCTGACTGTAGTGCGCCTCCCAAATCATCTTGGCATGCTTACTTGAAGGAACACATAAGTGTCCTAGGTGGCATAACAATGAATCCTCAAGGTGAAAAGTTGGAACTTCCTTCCCTTCCAGTAGTTTCTAGTATATGCTACCGAATTCTAGATTGCTCTTGTAAATATGCATCCACCCCGATGTCTCGTGCCCACATGAGTCGAGCACATTGATCAACACCATGACTGGTGGTCAGATGAGGCAATCAACGATGTTATTGAAGCTGTCCTTCTTATATTTAATGTTCAAATGGAACAGTTGTAGATAAGCGGACCATTGCTGATGGCGATCGTTCTATAACGTCCCTTGTTTCTATATGAACTGTAGAGGGTGGTGGTTTGTGTGGATGACCGTTTCCTTCCCTAGAATGTAATGCTTCCATTGATGGCAGACCTGCACAATGGAATACATTTCTTTTTCATAAGGGGGGTACTTTAGACTATGTCGGAAAGTGCCTCACTATGGTAAGCCACTAGATGCCCATGCTGAGTAAGAACTGCACCAATAGCATAGTCATAGGCATCTATCTCAATCTCAAATGGTTGTTGCAGGTTTGGTAATGTGAGCACTGGTGCAGAACAGAGGCAATTCTTCAACTCGGAGAATGTTTTTTGTTGGGTTTCCGACCAAAAACACTTTTATTTCTCTCTGCCCTTGGTGACTTGACTTAAAGGCCAAGTGATATGAGAGAAACCCAAAACGAACCTATGGTAGAAATTGGCAAAACCAAAACAGTTGTGGAGCTCTTTTAGAGAGGTTGGGGCTGGACAATCCCGAATGAATTGTATCTTGGATGGGTCCATATTTACACCCTTATCATCAATGATGTATCCCAGATAATGAACCTGGGTCAGGCAAAAGGTGAATTTCTCCAAGTTATCACACAACTTGTGTTGTCGCAGGGTCAAATATGGTGGAGGTGCTCTTCCCAACTTTGGATGAATATCAAGATGTCATATAAATACACCACCACGAATGCATTGGTGAAGGGTCGAAATATTTCGCCCATCAGTCTCCTGGATGTTGTAGGGGCATTCGTAAATCCGAAAGACATGACCAACCATTCAAAAAGGCCCTCCTTGGAATTGAAGGCAGCCTTCGACACATCAGAGGGTTCGATAGGCACCTGGTGATAACTTGAACTCAAGTCAATCTTGCTGAAATATTTGACCCCTTTGAGCTGGTCCAGAAGCTCATCAATCCGTAAGATTGGGTACCTATTACAAACATTGATCTTATTCAGTGCTTGATATTCAATACAGAGCCTCCGAGGCCCATCCTTCCTCTGTACCATTATAATCGGGCTCCCACAAGGTGATGAGCTTGGCCTAATGTGCCCTTTCTGCAATAGTTCCTAAATATGCCTCTTGATCTCATCATTCTCCAAAACAAAGTGTCGATAGATTGGTCCATTGAGCAGTGGTGTGCTCAGAGTCAGATCAATGGAGTGCATGACCTGACAGTACAAAGGTACCTCTATGGGTGAGGCGAAAATATCCCTGTACTCCTCCATGACCTTGTACATCTGTTCTTGCTGTGCAGAGGAGCCCTGTGTGGAAGCCATGGCCACAACCTTCTTCTTGCCCTGGGGGTGAATAATAAGGAAAACAAATTTCCTAGTCTAAGAAATGATCTTACTCCATTTCTTTCCAGTGATCAAAGAGATGACAGTAGGTAGGGCTACCTCTGGTATCCTGTACAACCTATTAGCCAAAGTAATAATCACAAATTGAGATCTAGACTCATATACATCATGTTGCTTCCACAAGTATGGTTGTCCTAACAATACATCACAAACTTCAAGAGGAGCAATGTCACACAATACCTCATCCATGAAGGGCTTGATGTTATAAGGAAGGTGACACTGATGGCTGATGCGAAGATCTCATCCTTGATGAAGCCAACTGATGGTGTACGGCTATGGGTATCATGTAGTCTTTAGGCTCAGCTGCTTCACAAACTTTGCTGAAATGAGGTTCTTTTAGTTCCCGCTGTTGACAATGAACTGCAATGGAGAACCCTTCACCCACATCTGTGAGTGGAAGAGGCATTCCCCATCCTATGGATCTTCAAGCTCAATCTTCTGGATCTTGGTGGTGGCCACGGTGGCACTGGGCTCTGCATCAATGATATGCTTCCCTTTGTCAGTTCCCTTATCAGGTTCTAATTCAGAGTCATAACCCGTGTCTGATTCGGAAGCCTTCAACTCGGCCACCAGTGACTGCTTGGCCTGAAACTCACTTGTATTGTGAGTGGAGCTCTTATGGAACTCATACCATTTTCCCATGTCCTTCTTCATCTTCGTGGTTTTCTTCTTTGCTTGCAACTTTGGCGAGCTGTCCTGGGTAGCCCCGCCTTGGCTTGGTCCTTTGTTCTACGGTTTGGGGGAACCTTTCCCTTGCTTTGGATTTGCAGATCCAAAGTCTTGCTTCTTCTGTTTAAACTTCTGCTCAATATTGATAGTGTACTGATATGCCGTGTCGAGTGCGGAAATGTTTAGGAACTCCATCTCGTCTTGGATGTGCTAGTCTAGACAATCGTGGTACTTGAGCACCAAATGCCACTTAGTATCCTTGATACCCAGCTTCATGCGAAGGGTATGGAAAATATTTGTGAACTTTGGCACATCTTGGTCCCTTCCCTATTATAGCATGGTCCACTTTATGTATTTGTCTTCATAGCTATTGACATGGTAATATTGTTCCTTGATTGTGTCTCAAAAATAATTCCAAGAGGGTATGGTTGAAACCAATGAGGGTTCACTCTCGTTCTTTTGTTCACAGTAGGTTTCCCACCAATCCTTGATGTGTGGGGTGGCTTTGAGAAGTGCAATAGTCATCTTTTCCTGATTGGACAAGTCATGAACTAAGAAATATCCTTCCAACATATTTAACCATTTATCTATGACGTTTGCATCTATCAAGCCTTTGAATAGGGGAATATCGAAGTTAACTTGTACCTTAAAAGGAGTGGCGCCTCTAAAGTGGCTGTTGGATGAAGATGCATTGCATGTGGGTAACCGTCGAAGGATTTGGGCAAATTTATCCATTATCACGTCCCTCTATCGCTTGAGGGCCTCTTCGAGCAACATTTTGAAAGGATCTCCTGCCCCCTCATGTTTCTTTTCTTTTGCCATGGGAGGTCTTTGGGTTTTGCGAGGCTGATCTCGCAATGGTTCAACCAAATCAAGCCCTAACTCCTTGTAACCTGACCTCGTTGGGGACATGCAAAGAAAAATAAAGAAAGAGCAGACCACACTGAAGCCACACTGATCCGAACTTAAACAGGAACACAAAAAAGTACATATAAACACAGAGATGCAGTAGGAAAACACTTCATTTCATTAATATAAATATACTGAACTATGGTTACAAACAGAATGGAAATAAGATAGCTTGGGCAATGGTAGCTTATTTCTAAGAAGCTATGTGGTGGCTACATGTCTCTGATCTGTGTTACAATGAGGCTCAAGGGCCTATTTATTATTGGAAAACATGAGAAAACATTAAACAACCAAAACGATAACCCCAAGAGATGTAACACCAAGATTTTGTGGGCCCTGTTGGGGTTAGTTGGGCAGCCAACTTCCCAGGGTCGTAACTTGGTCATATTATCTTTGTTTGGCATGTACGACACCTTGTTGGAAAGGTTTCGTGGAGTGCTAGAGATTTCGTAGCAGGCCCGTGCCTATGGCTACGGGCCTGCTGTGGACCCCAAAAAAACACCATTTAGGGGGTAAAAAATACTCTAGAAGTTCAGGACACGAAAAGCTGCTAAAAATAGGAAATGATGAAATGAACATAGAAATAGATGAAATTGACTAGGTGGTCTAGGTCGAATAGGCGGGTGGTCACCAATATCCACCTGGATCATTCCTGCCCCCTTAAGAAGTAATGGTCCCCATGCGTGCAGAGCCTCCATGAGGTGAGGAAATTTCTGTTGAACTTGGTCCCTGGTGACCCATTTACCCTGGTGAAGGAGTTGCCCTGCTTTGACAACTCGATATAATTGTATCCCCTGTTGGCGAAGGGTGTCTGTGATTTGATCAGTTGTGGCCTATTTCATGCAGTTCGGGTTGAGCTCTGTTGGTGTGAGATGTCCTGCAATGTCAGATGTGTCCAACAATGGTAGAAATTATGGCGGAAGGCAATCTACATTGAACACTGGGTGTAGACCAAGGAATGGTGGGATGCTGAGCTCAAAGGAATTGCCACCAATGGCTTTGGTTATGGTGTATGACCCATATTAGAGCGGGTAAAGCTTGAGGTGGGGTCCAGCAAGGTACTCCTTTTGCAAATGTAGCCAAACTTTCTTGCCCATTTGGAACTTGTGCAACACTCAATGCTAATCATGGTGCTGCTTGTACTTAGCATTGGCTATGTCCAATATATTATGGACCTATTGGCGGATGTGTTGAATGCACTTAATGAAGCTGTTATCCCTTTTAGCTTCAAACTAAATGTGAGCTGAATCTACCTGAGTGGCTGCAAATGGTATGGCCACATCAATGGGGCATAATGGCTAGAATCCTAGCCCTACCTGAAAGGGGCTATGGCCTGTTGAGCTATGGAGAGATCTATTGTAGATGTGTTGGACATAGGGGAAACTTTCATCCCACATGCGTGGATGCTTCGAGTTGTACATGTGTAGAATGTCTACAATCATCATGTTGACAACCTCTGTTTGGCCATCCATTTGGGGATGGAAAGTGTGGACTTATTAATTTTTGTATCCAACATCGACTAGAGACTTGATCAAAATGCACCTAGGAATCTGCTGTCCCGATCTAAGACAATGGACTGTGGGATCCCAAAGTGTACCCACACTTGCTCAAAGAAGAGCTTAGAAGTGGCCTCTACTGTAATACTCTTCTTACAGGCTGCTAGGTGGCCATCTTAGAGAATTTGTCGACAACGATGAAAACAAAATCATTGATGTTCTTAGTAGAAGGAAGGACCGACATGTAATCCTTGGGGTTAGATTCCGAAGGCCCACTAGGAGTAGGTAGAGGAGCTCCCAACAATGGCGCAAGTGGTGCATGTTCTAATGTACTTACCAACATCCCGATGAAGTTTCAGCCAATAAAAATACTTTTGCAATACTGCCACTGTTTTGTCTACTCTGAAATGGTTAGCAACCTGACTATAGTGCACCTCCCAAATCATCTTGGCATGCTCACTTCAAGGAACACAAATGTGTCACAGGTTGCATAACAGTGCATCCTCAAGGTGAAAATTTGGAACTTGCTTCCCTTCCAGGAGTGTCTGTATGTTGCCAAATTATGGATCGCTCTTGTAAAGATGTAGCCACCCTGATGTATCATGCCCAAAAGAGTCGAGCATAGTGATCAACACCATTACTGGTGGTCAACTAAGGCAATCAACGATGTTATTGGTGCTGCCCTTCTTATACTTAATGTTCAAATGGAACTGTTGTAGATAGGTGGACCATTTTTATGGCGATTGTTCTGCAACTTCCCTTGTGTCTGTATGAACTATAAAGGTCGGTGGTCTGTGGGGATGACTATTTCCTTTCCCATAATGTAATTCTTCCATTGACGACATGTCTGCATAATGGAATACATTTCTTTATCATAAGTGAGGTACTTTTGGACTATGTCTAAAAGTGTCTCACTGTGGTAAGCCATTGGATGCCCATGTTGAGTAAGAACCACACCAATAACATAGTTGGAGGCATTTGTCTCAATCTCAAATGGTTGTTGTAGATCTGGTAATGTGAGCACTAGTGCAGACAAAGGTGATTCTTTAACTTAGAGAATGATTTTGGATGGGTTTCCAACCAAAAAGACTTTGCTTTCGGTCCGCCCTTGGTGACTTGACTTAAAGGACAAGTGATGTGAGAGAACCCCAACACGAACATTTAGTAGAAATCGGCAAGACCCAAAAAGCTGTGAAGATCTGTTAGAGTGGTTGGGGCTGGCCAATCCTGAATGAATTGTATCCTGGATGGGTACACATGTACACCCTGCTCATCAATGCCGTATCCTAGATATTGAACCTGGGTCAGGTCAAAGGTGCATTTCTCCATGGTAGCACACAACTTGTGTTGTTGTAGCGTTTGAAGGACCTGTTGAATATGGTGGAGTTTCTCTTCCCAACTCTAGATGAAGATCCATATATCATCTAAATACACCACCACGAATGCATTGGTGATGGGAGAGGGATCCCCCAAGGGTAGTTTTGGGGCTAAAAGCCCATGTTTAAGTCAATTTTTGTAATATTATTGTAAAGACTCTGCATTTTGTGGTCGCGGAGCGCGAAGGTGTTATGTGTCATAAAGGGTAGTCCGCCCTTAGTTTTTTAAAGTAAAGTCAGCTATAAGAGATCTACCCATGGTCCGCGGACCATGGGATTGTATAAAAAAGAGCTAAGCTCTAAGTAGTTTAAGAGACAACATGTAAGAGAGTCATAGCCTTAAAGCAAGGAATCTAAGTCTTGGGTTGTAGTGTAGGTATAGGCTCTGTAGCTAAGTGCGCAGAGGCCTAGGGTAGAAATCTGTAGCTGAGTACGTGGACCCTTGCAGCTATGTACATAGTGTTATCACTCTAAAATTTCCTTAGGGTTTTCACGTTGTTTTTAAAGAAATTATAGAGGTAACCAAAAGCCTACTTTGGAGATTAGGATCTAGCCTTCCTAATGCTCAGAGAGGGCTCTCTCTTAATTATTTAACTTTGTTGTTTTAATTGACTTTAGATTAGTTATGTAAGCTTGATTTGGTTTTGATTTGAATTGTTGGTGGAATTACTGATTTAGATGGATAGATGACTATTTATTTTCCATTGGGCTATAGAGTTAATATATCAAGAAAATAGAACAGAACCAAATTATAAAAGTAGTGTTATTGGGCAAGGTAGCTGAGCAATCTTAGATCTCAAGGCTGGAATGGTGAAATGATTTTCAATCAGGATCAAGGAGAAATTAAGGATTCCTTAAACTGGATAATGAAGGAAGTGAAAGAGGTCAACCAAGATGGGAGAACAATTAAGGATTCTCAAATCCGGATATCAGAAGAAAACATAGAAATGTATAATAGTAAGAGCAGAGTGTACTTAAACAATTTCTGCAATAACATTCCTATTATACCATTCAAATTTAGAAAACATTCAAGTTTATGGAATACTTTAGAGAAGAACATGAACAATTGAAATATACTTCACTGAAGTGGCTCAACACATGAATCCTGTAAAGAAATGCTTCTATTATATGCCCTGTCTGTCAACTAAAAAAGTACAGTAAACCCTCAGGTTGTAGATGAGTTCACCTATAGAAATGTTCGGAAATCCACCTGTAATACTTCAAAAGCAGAAGTATTTATACAAAATTTACAAACTATTTACAATAAATGTTTTCTCTAACAGACAGGATATTTTTAGACTATAGATGAACTAAAAAGCTCTAACTGCTACAGATTAATAGTTCTAGTGGAATATGCTGTGCAAATGCTGTTGCTGTGGAAGTGGGAGCAGGTAGGATGTGGACCCAAATTTGTGGCTATGCTGGAAAATGAACTAGCAGATGCAGATGTATCTCTCTTTTTCTTAGTAATTCACTCAACTGCTTGCTGATCCTCTGACTTGATAATCTGAGAGTTCCCTCACTGATGGCTGATCCTGTTTTATCATCCATTAGTGTCACAAAATATTTTGGAATATATTATATATATATATATATATATATATATATTTGAATAATATTTCCAAAATATTTTAAAAGAAATTTATAATTAAATTTCTACAAACCATGTGTTGTTTCCAATCCGTGGTTTTGTTTTCTCTTTCCATGAATTCACAAAACCATGTGTAGTTTTGTTTTTATTACTCCTTCCTATGTAAATTCATTTTATCTGTATGTAAATTTCCTTTTACCCTTGTAGAATATGTGGATGGTTTTGCAACCCCATGTGTTGATTTGTATGGTTGGAAGAGTATTCTCACGTTACTCTGTTACTTTTACCTGCAACATGTTTTTACACTTGTAAATTGATTTCACCATGCCTGTAAATTGATTTCACCTTAATCTTCTATCGTGAAATGCATTTACATGAATTCTATCTTTGCTCTCCTACTTTTACCTGCAACATGTTTTTACACTTGTAAATTGATTTCACCATGCTTGTAAATTGATTTCACCTTAATCTTCTATCGTGAAATGCATTTACATGAATTCTATCTTTGCTCTCCTGTACATTAATTTCATGTGAAATTTTCCCTTTTATTTCCCATGGCATCTGTGAATTTTATTTCATGTGTCGCTCTAAAACCATTTTACCTTTGAATCTCATTCAACAACCTTAGTCTCATATTCCCTGTAGATATACAATTTTACCTCAAGTATGGTTTCACCCGTAGCTCTACATGAATTCTATCTTTTCTCTCCTGTACATTAATTTGATGTGAAATTTTCCCTTTTATTTCCTATGATAAATTCATCGCATTGATGAATTTTATTTCATGTGTCGCTGTAAAACCATTTTATCTTTGAATCTCATTCCACAACCTTCGTCTGATATTGCATATAGATATATAATTTTACCTAAGTATGGTTTCACCAGTAGGTCTGAAATATCACAACATTCTCATATCTCTGTATTTCACTTGAAATTAATCCACCCTATATTCCTGTCACATTTATAAGATTCAAAACCAAAATATTTAATGGTTTATCTCACCGCTTTTGAGTGGTAGGTGGTATTTTTTAGAGGGCGCGATATAACGTGGAGTTGCCACGTAGAAAAAAGGTGGGTTGGGAAAACCACTAATCTCGTGTGCTTTTTGAGTGTTAAGTGTTGCATGACTTGACTCGGCGATATGGAATTTTAATTGTTCATTTATTTTTACAAATCTAGAGGCAAATAAAAATGAAGGGGGTTTAATTCTTACTATGAGGTGGGCCATTGGTTGACTTTGCAGGGGAAGAGGTAGTATAGGCTTGCGTGGAGAAATTAATATAAAGTCCAAAACTTTATATTAATAGGGTTTTGCAAAGTAAGGGGTAAAAGGAGGGATATATATATATATATATTATATATAAATATAATAATATATATATATATAATATATATATATATATATATATATATAATATTATATATGGGATTTATCCCACATTCACAAGGGAACATTCTTCATGATGGTTTATATAAGCCCATAGTTACATTGTGTTTCGACAAAAGCAGATTTATCTTTGTTTTAACAATTACTGCCTCTAGAAAGACCTTTGTCGACACGTTTCGAACCAACCAGTGTGGTTCATCGTCAAGACAAGTTGAAGAAACAGATCCAGCTTTGCATGTTAAATAGTCTGAGCAGAGCCTCCAACGGCTATCTTAACCACTTAGTAAATAGTTTGAGGAGAGCCTCCAACGGCTATCTTAACCAACAACTAATTTTGGTTAAGATAGCCGTTGGAGGCTCTGCTCAGACTATTTACTAAGTCAAAATTAGCCGTTGGTTAAGATAGCTGTTGGAGGCTCTGCTCAGACTATTTACTAAGTCAAAATTAGCCGTTGGTTAAGATAGTCGTTGGAGGCTCTGCTCAGACTATTTACTAAGTCAAAATTAGCCATTGGTTAAGATAGCCATTGGAGGCTCTGCTCAGACTATTTAACATGCAAAGCTGGATCTATTTCTTCAACTTGTCCTGACGATGAACCACAATGGTTGGTTCGAAACGCGTCGACAAAGGTATTTCTACATGTGATTTATGCCGAAGTTCTTATTACAACTATTATGGATCACAGAAGCCTCAATTCAATAATTACTACCTCTATGTAAATGATTTCTTCTACTCTGCTGCTATATGGAATCTTCTGTTGAGGAAAACCATTCGAATACATTTCCTAGGAATTTGGGACAAACAGGTTTTTAACTAGTATAAAAACTATTTTTCTAGGTCTTATATGATCACCTGCAAAAATAAACCAGTAGTTAATGAAAAATAAGTTTCCACATGGATGTAAAAATGGACTTTAGGGAACTGGGAAATCTGTGGATTGATTCCGAACTCTGCAGGTTTTTATTCTGCATTGGCAATGGTATTCCAGGTTTATGTATTTCAAACAAAGGTAAGGGAATGGCGGAATCTCTTTTTGTGGAAACTCTGTAATTTTTTACATTGTGCAGAGGTAGATTAGCAGTTTACCACACAACTATGGATGATAGGGATTCCGGGGATACACAATGTAGCAGTCGGAGGAGACTTTCGGGTAAGAGGTGACAGCTGGAGGTTGGTCTTCTGAGAGGGCTTTCGTGGAACGGGAGGTGGTTTTGGATGGGAAGAAAAGTTGAAGAAAAAGTGGTATGGTGGATTATCGTGTGGATCAAAAGAGGTAACTGGTTTTTTTTTTTTCCGAGGGACGCAATATGATGTGGGGGTGCCACATAGCGAAAAGGCGGGTGGGGAAAACCATCCATATCGCGTGCTTTTTAGATGTTAAACATCGGGAAGTGGAGAACGCGATATGGATTGTTGATCGTTGGATCTGAACTGGGAGATTAGACGGTGAATGGAGTTCAGGGGCTTTGATAGGTGGGACCAGAGGATTTTTAATGCGGAGGGGTTGGATGTATATGCGACATCGGGTGATTGAATTGAATTTAAAACTATTAATATGAAAGGGGTATGGGGTAAATGAGATAGCATGGTGTTAGGTATAGCAAGATGATAAAATACACTAAGAACGAGTGTTTAAACTAATATCAGGGAGGATTTTTCAATGGGGCCCGATACATGTTAATTGTATAAACTTAGGATAAGGGGGTTTTAGTGGGTTAAAATGAAAAGGGGAATTAGTAAAGGGGAAAAGGTTTTTTACAAGGGAAATATGTTAGAATAAGGGAAAATGATGAGGGAAGGGATTTTTGGAATTAGGAAGCATAAATTAGTAAGATATTAGTGATAAGAAACAAACCAACTGCTGCTTTCCATACCTTGTGCATATTGCTTCTACCTACCCATCATTTACCCTAACATTTTTTCTTCATTTATTTGGTTCATTTGAGCTTGCTAACCCCCTTATTTTTCTTTGATAAGAAAAATATCTAATTCTAATCTTATAATGTCCAATGGCTCAGATTAAACTGATGAGCTCATTATTTTTCTCTACCTAACTACTGATCTGCCAAGATTAAACAGTTCGGCTAGATCTTTATTCTCTATTTATCAACATGAAATTTAGAGCATGAATGAATCAAGATTAAGCTGTTTGACCATCATGAATTGTGGCATTTTTACAAGCTACAGACAATTTTATTTGCATAAAGTAAACTAAAAGGTAGTGGCATTTGAATTTGCATCACTTTCAGAATCTATTTTTATCTCTTTTTGGTGGGGTTCATATTTTATCTTCTTCTTTGATCCTTTTCTTTTAGTCCTTTGACTGTTCTTTTAGGACATACCCTCTTTACATTTTTTAACATGGGGAAACATTTGCAGAAAAGCAAAGGTATGTACAATATTATAAGACTTAACATAGTCAATTAAAAAATATGATCCCTATTATTATAGGAACCTAACAGTGGCTCCACTTGGGGATGGCATCTCCTTGTGAGATGTCAAGAACACTGCCGACTAGTGGTCTGATCGATTGGGCCGATCCCAAGCTTGTACAGCTTTGTTATATAATATTTGTGACTGAAAATATTGAATTGAAATCTTAACCTTTTCTGCAAAGTGAAATCTGACACCTGATGCATTGAAATCTGATCTAAAATAAACTTGTTGCTGAAAAACTGAATTTAATCAAATTGAAATCCTACCTACTTACTCTAATCAACTGTCCAACTGCTGATTAGGTAAAATCAAACAACCAATGCAACCATTCAAGCATGATAAAAATTGATGTATTTTGTTGCATGTGCTTGTTTGTGATCAAAACTGAGATTCTAAAACCAAATAGAAATTTGTCAACAAATGAAAAGATAAGGAAATACTTGATTTCCTTTGTTGAATCTAGGAACTTTTCAAAAGGATCTTCCAAAATATATACACTATTGTTCAACTAGTTCAAGCAACTGTACAATTGTTTTGGATGGCCTCCATGCCATGAAACTGAAATGTTATTTTCATCTTTATCACCTTGTAGATTTTCAGATAAGATTTGTGATGATATTTCTACTGATTGAAATGTTTGACTGATGAAACCTTTATCATCTGGATCCTGAATCTCATGGTTAGTTAATGGAGAAAATTTTTGATTTCATCCATCATCTAATATATCAGCTATTGGGTCATAAAAAACTTGGCAGGATTGCTGCAACCTATTGCATATAGGATTCCATGGGACTTCATAGGCTTCAACAATCTACTTGCCCTTTTCTTTAGAGATATTATACCACTTTTCCTTTAAAAACCGAAATGTTTCAAAACATAGTGGTATAGAATTTTCCTGTATTTCTTGATAAGGTGTTTTAATGGAATTTGACAACTGTAATTATGAAATTTAATAATCTTGATCAAGAGTTCCATTGTCTTCTTTGTTGTTAATGAAAATACCTAAAGACTGCTGATTTTTGATTGCTTTAAAGTTTTCTCTGATGAATTGAAATGAAGCAAAACAAAGAGGCAAAGAACCTTCACTTATTTCCAATTTTTTTGCACTTTCTTCCTCACTTTCATAGCTCAAATGAATAAGCTTATTGTTGTTTTCAAGCTGCTGAAACTAAATTTCCTTATTTCCCAAACTAGCTTCTGATTGCTCTATTGAGTTAGCTTGAGTTTGAAGAACATAATTATCATCATACTGATCATACTTACGCAAATCATTAAAAGAAAGAATGTCATCAAACATACACATTAGATTTGTAAATCCATTTTCTGATCTATGGTAGTTGGAATTAGTATTCATAGATATCAACCTGTTTTTTTTGTTTTTTGTTTTTTGTTTTTTGTTTTTTGTTTTTTGTTTTTTGTTTTTTTTGTTTTGTTTTGTTTTGTTTTTTTTTTGTTTTGTTTTTTTTTTTTTTTTTTTTTTTTTTTTTGAAATAAATAGGTCATGGTGATCTTGCACAGAAATTTTATCTTTCATGGTGATCCTCTGTATCATTTCCTCTATTTTTCTTACCAAAATGTTGAGTTTTACCTTTGCAATGTTGTTCTTCTCTGCTTTTGCTTTCAACTTTTTCTTTTTAATCAGTAGATGCACTTCTACATCTACTGCAATGTTCTGCATCTTTTCAAGAGTTGTTGGGTTTCTTTCTCTTCGCTGAAATTCCATTTATGGATCAAATCCTTTTGGATAATGCAAGAGCGCTGAAGCAGGAGGAGGTCTTATATTTGTTGGCATTGAATAATACAATTGATTAAATCTGTCAGAAAATTGTTGTATTGTTTCATTTGGCTGTCTTTTCAACTAATTATATTCTTCTATGATCACAAAAATATTGACTTTGATTATCCATCTATCAAGGAAAAATTTGACAAACTGTTGGAAATTTGAGATGCTTGCAATAGGCAAGTTCTTGAACCAACTCTTTACTTTACTTCGCAAATAAAGAGGAAAAATCTTGATAATAACATCATCTTCATCAATCTCAACGAGGTCTCGATAATTCTCAAAACCTTGAATATGTTTTTGGTCAATGATACCATTCTCTCCATCAAAATTGGGGAGATATTTGTAATAATTACTAGGAAAATCATGGAGTATAGGAGGTAACATGAGGGGCTTATATCTATCAGGAACTTTAAAAGGTACAAGAATATGTACAGGGATTGTAAGATTAGTCTTGATTGCTTGAGGCTTCTCAATTGGAAAATGATCAGCATAAGATTTAGAAGAAAGCTGCTCAAATAGATAAGGAGAATTTATATTTACAATCTTCAAAGGAAAATAATAAAAAATTAATCTAAGATCTTCTCTAAAATACAATATACATTGAAAAACCTCCTTGATGAGAAAGAATATGATGTCTTGGATAACAATCCAAGTTAGAAGCCCGATCTTCCCATATTGTTATTTTAGGTTCATTCCTCTAGTGGAGTCTTGATTGTGAAATTAATTTGGAGCTGGATTCGCCAGGTGGATGATTTTAATGTCCACCATCATATATCAGATCTGGTCTTTATATAATCTTTCTGAAGAAAATGTTCTCTTCCCCAGTATGGTCACCACCATGTTATCACTCTAAAATTTCCCTACAGTTGTCATGTTGTGTTTAAAGAAATGATAGAGGTAACCACAAACCTACTTTGGAGATTAGGATCTAGCCTTCCTAATTCTCATAGAGGGCTCTCTCTTAATGATTTAACTTTGTTGTTTTAATTGATTTTAGGCTAGTTATGTAAGCTTGATTTGGTTTTGATTTGAATTGTTGGTGGAATTACTAATTTAGATGGATAGATGACTGTCTATTTTCCATTGGTGATCTGGATTTAAAAAGGAATCCAACAAATTATAGATATAACCGTACAGATAGAGATGCAACAGAAATAATACTTCATTTCATTACTATAAAATACTGAAATATGCTTACAAACAGAAACGGAAATAAACTAGCTAGGGCGATGGTAGCTTATCTCTGAGAAGAGATGTGGCAGCTACATTCCTCTGAACTATGTTACAATGAGGCTCAAAGGCCTATTTATTGTTAATAAATAATGGAAAGCCCTAAAAGTCCAAAAACCTAACCCTAGTAGATGAAATGCCAAACTGTGGGCCCTGTTTGGGTAAATTGGTACATCAACTTCCTGGGGTCGTAACTTTGGCATACAATCTCCATTTGATGCACACAATATCTCGTTAGAAAGATCTATCCGAGAACTACAACTTTGCAAAGAACAACATTATTCCATGGACCCATGTTGCTCCCAGTTTTCCCAAAAAACATCATTTAGGGCCTCAAAATGGCTCTAGAAGTTTAGGACCCGAAAAAATGCTAAAAATAGTAAACTATGCTACAATTAAGGAAATTAAAAATCTAAAAGAAACGATGGTGGGGGTCCAAATGGACTTGGTGAGTGGCCACCAATATCCACCTGGATCATTCCTCCCCCCTTCGGAAGCAATGGTCCCCATTGCGTTGAGTTCCTCCATGAGATGAGGAAACATTTGCTAAACTTGGTCCCTGGTGAGCCACTTGCCTTGGTGAAGGAGTTGGACTGCTTTGACAATTTGATATAGTTGGATATTCTGCTAGCAAGTGTGCTTGATCTGTATGTCCATGATCCAATCAGTTACAACTTGTTCCATGCACTTTGGATTTAACTCTGTGGGTGTGAGCTGTTCTGCAATGTCGTATGTGTCTAGTAATGGTGGAAAGTATGGCTGAAGGTGGTCCACATTGAAAATTGGGTGCAGGCCAAGGAATGGGGGAATGCTGAGCTCAAATGCATTGTCTCCTGCAGCCTTGGTAATGGTGTAAGGACCATATCAGAGTGGTATGAGTTTCTGATAGGCTCCGGTAAGGCGTTCCTTTTGCAAATGCAACCAGAATTTGTCGCCCACCTGAAACGTATGTGGCACCCAATGTTGATTATATTGCTGCTTGTACTTGGCATTTCATTTCTCTAGAATGTCGTCGACCTGCTGGCGAATATGTTGGGTGTGCTCAGTTAAGATATTTTCCTTATCTGTTTCAGATTGGACATGATCCGAATCTGCATGAATAGCTGCAAATGGCATGGCCATATCAATGGGACATAGTGGCTAGAATCCCAAGCCGACCTGGAAAGGGCTATCGCCAGTCGAGCTGTGGAGAGCCCCGTTCTAGTTATGCTGAACATAGGGGAGGCTCTCATCCCATGTGCGTGGATGCTTTGAGTTGTACATGCGCAGAATGTGTACGATCATCCTGTTCACAACCTTTGTCTGGCCATCAGTTTGAGGATGGAAGGGTGTGGACTTAGTGAGTTTGGTGTTCAACATTGACTAGAGACTGGACCAAAATGTACTGAGGAACCTGATGTCTCGATCTGAGATGATATACTGTGGGATCCCAAAGTGTACCCACACTCGTTCAAAGAAGAGTTTAGCAGTGGCTTTTGTTGTGATATTCTTCTTGCAGGCCGCCATAATGGTCATCTTCGAGAACTTGTCGACAACCACAAAAACACAGTCGTTTCCATGCTTAGTAGAAGGAAGGCCCGACATGGAATCCATGGAGATGGATTCCCAAGGTCGACTAGGGGTAGGCAGCGGGGTATAGAGGCCTTGCTTCTTGATGGTCGATTTGGCAATGGCGCAGGCAGTGCATGATTTGATGTACTTGTCGACATCCTGTCGAAGATTCGGCCAATAGAAATACTTTTACAATACTTCCACCATTTTCTTGACCCCGAAATGCCCAGCATCTCAATTATAGTGTGCTTCCCAAATCATTTTGGCATGCTTACTTGAAGGAACACAAAGGTGACCAAGGTGGCATAACAGGGCATTCTGGAGGTGAAAATCTGGAACATGCTGACCCTCTAAGAGTGTCTGGTATGTGTGGCCAAATTCTGGGTTGCTTTTGTAGAGAAGTGGCCAATCAGAAGTCTCATGCCCATAAGAGTTGAGCATGGTGGTTAACGCCATGATCGGTCATCGACTGAGGAAATCTGAAACATTATTGGTGCTGCCCTTCTTATACTTGATATTCAAATGCAACTGTTACAGGTATGTGGACCACTTCTGATGGTGATCATTCTGTAATTTCCCTTGGGTCTGTATGAACTACAGGGGTCGGTGGTCTATGTGGATGATCATTTCCTTCCCCAAAATGTAATGCTTCCATTGTCGGCAGGCCTGCACAATGGAATACATCTCTTTGTCATAAGTGGGATACTTCCGGACTGTGTCTGAAAGTGTCTCACTGTGACATGCCACTGGATGCCCATGTTGAGTAAGGACTGCCCCAATAGCATAGTTAGAGGCATCTTTCTTGACCTCAAATGGTTATTGCAAGTCTGGTAATGTGAGCATTGGTGCCGAGCAGAGGCGATCTTTCAACTCTTTGAATGCCATCTATTGAGATTTAGGCCAAAAGAATTTTGCTTTCGCTCCTCCCTTGGTGACTTGACTCAAGGGCCAAGTGATATGAGAAAATCCCAACATGAACCTAACGTAGAAGTTGGCAAGACCTAGAAATCTGCGGAGCTCTGTTAGAGTGGTTGGAGATGGCCAATCCTGAATGACTTGGATCTTGGCTAGATCCACATGCACCCCCCGTTCATCAATAAGTATCCCAGATACTAAACCTGGGTCATGCCAAAAGTGCTTTCTCCAAATTGGCACATAACTGGTGTGGTCGCAGTGTTTGGAGAACCTGTCAGGAAGTGGAATGGTGCTATTCCCAACTCTAGCTGAAGATCAGGATGTCATCCAAGTATACCACTACAAATGAGTTGGTGAATGGCCGCAAGATGTCATCCATTAGCCTCATAAAGGTTGCAGGAGCATTCATCAATTTGAAAGGCATAACCAACCATTCGAAAAGGCCTTCCTTGGCTTTGAAGGCAGTCTTCCACACATTAGAGGGTTCGATTGGTACCTGGTGATATCCTGACTTCAATCGATCTTGTTGAAATATTTTGCTCCCTTCAGTTGGTCCAGGAGGTCATCAATTTATGGGATCGGGTACTTATTACAGACAGTGATGTTGTTCAGCGCCCGATAGTCAATATAGAGTCTCCAAGTCCCATCCTTCTTCTGTACCAACATGATCGGACTCCCACATGGCGATGAACTCAGACGAATGTAACCTTTCTGCAACAGCTCCTGAATCTGCCTCTTGATTTCATCGTTCTCCAGAATGGAGCGCTGATAGATTGGTCCATTGAGCAGCGGCGCACCTTGGGTCAGATAAATGGAGTGCTTAACCTGACAGTGAAGAGGAACCCCTGTGGGGGAGGTAAAGATGTCCTCGTACTCCTCCACGACCTTGTCCACTCTATAGTTTCCGTGCAGAGGGGTCCTGTGTGGAGGTCGTGGCCATCGCTTTCTTTTGTTCCATAGGGCGTATCATCAGGAAAACAAACTTCCCAGTTTTGGAAGTGAGCTTACTGCATTGTTTTGCAGTAACCAAAGAGATGGTGGTAGGTGGTGCTACCTCCGGTATCCTATACAACTTATTTCCCAAAGTAACAATAGCAACACGAGGCCTTGATTCATACACAACATGTCACTTCCACAAGTATGGTTGTCCTAATAATACATCACAAACATAAAGGGGAGAAATGTCACACAATACCTCATCCGTGAAAGGCTTGATGATCCAGGTGGATATTGGTGGCCACCCGCCAAGTCCACTTGGATCAATTAGGCTATGGAGTCAATATATCAAGAAAATAGAACATAAACAAATTATAAAAGTAGTGTTACAGGGCAAGGTAGCTGAGCAATCTCAGATCTCAAGGCTGGAATGGTGAAATGATTTTCAATCGGGATCAAGGAGCAATTAAGGATTCCTTAAACTGGATAATGAAGGAAGTGAAAGAGGTCAACCGGGATGGGAGAGCAATTAAGGATTCTCAGATCCAGATATCAGAAGAAAACATAGAAATGTATAACAATAAGAGTAGAGTGTACTTAAACAATTTCTGCAATAACATTCTTGTTATACCATTCAAATTTAGAAAACATGCAACTTTAATGAATACTTTAGAGAAGAACATGAACAATTGAAATATACTTCACTGAAGTAGCTCAACACATGAATCCTGTAAAGGAATGCTTCTATTATTTTCCCTGTCTGTCAACTGAAAAAGTAAAGTAAACCCTCAGGTTGTAGATGAGTTCACCTATAGAAATGTTTGTAAATCCACCTGTAATACTTCAAAAGTAGAAGTATTTATACAAAATTTACAAATTGTTTACAATAAATGTTGTCTCTAACTAAAAAGATATAACTGCTGCAGATTAATAGTTTTGGTGGAATGTGTTGTGCAAATGTTGTTGCTATGGAAGTGGGAGCAGGTAGGATGTGGACCCAAATTTGTGGCTATGCTGGTAGATGAACTAACAGATGCATATGCACCTCTGTTTTTCTTAGTAATTCACTCAACTACTTGCTGATCCTATGACTTGATAATCTGAGAGTTCCCTCACTCATGGCTGATCTTGTGACTGCCCTGTTGTTTTATCATCCATTAGTGTCACAAAATATTTTGGAAATATTATTCAAATATATATATTATTATATATTTTCGAAAATATTTTGTGACCCTAATGGATGATAAAACAACAGGGCAGTCATAGGGTCAACCATCAGTGAGGGAACTCTCAGATTATCAACTCAGAGGATCAGCAAGTAGTTGAGTGAATTACTAAGAAAAAGAGAGATACATCTGCATCTGCTAGTTCATCTGCTAGCACAACCACAAATTTGTGTCCACATCCTATGTGCTCCCACTTCCACAGCAACAACATTTGCAAAACACATTCCACCAGAACTACTAATCTGCAACAGTTAGAGATTTTTAGTTCATATGTAGTCTAAAAATGTCCTGTCTGTTAGAGACAACATTTATTGTAAACAATTTGTAAATTTTGTATAAATACTTCTGCTTTTGAAGTATTACAGGTGGATTTCCGAACATTTCTATAGGTGAACTCATCTACAACCTGAGGGTTTACTATAATTTTTCAGTTGACAGATAGGGAAAATAATAGAAGCATTTCTTTACAGGATTCATGTGTTGAGCCACTTCAGTGAAGTATATTTCAATTGTTCATGTTCTTCTTTAAAAGTATTCCATAAATTTGTATGTTTTCTAAATTGGAATGGTATAACAGGCATGTAATTGTAGAAATTGTTTAAGTACACTCTTCTCTTACTGTTATACATTTCTATGTTTTGTTCTGATATCCAGATCTAAGAATCCTTAATTTCTCTCCCATCTTGGTTGACCTCTTTCACTTCCATCATTATCCGGTTTAAGGAATCCTTAATTGCTCCTTGATCCTGATTGAAAATCATTTCACCATTCCATCCTTGAGATCTGAGATTGCTCAGCTACTTGCCCTATAACACTGCTTTTATAATTTGTTTATGTTCTGTTTTATTGATATATTGACTCCATAGCCCAATGGAAAATAGACAGCTATCTATCCATCTAAATCAGTAATTCCACCAACAATTCAAATCAAAACCAAATCAAGCTTACATAACTAGCCTAAAGTCAATTAAAACAACAAAGTTAAATCACTAAGAGTGAGCCCTCTCTAAGCATTAGGAAGGCTAGATCCTAATCTCCAAAGTAGGTTTGTGGTTACCTATATCATTTCTTTAAACACAACATGACAACCCTAGGGAAATTTTAGAGTGATAACACGTAGGGTGAACAGAGTCTGTAACACTTGGAAGATATTAATAAAAGGAGTTATTTTGAAATTTATGTGTATTTTTTCTGTTGATGTGTTTGGATATTTTGTGTATGAATTTCCTTTATTATGCTTCTATGATGCATGAATGAATGCAATTACATTGAATAAACAAATGCAATTACAAATATCTGATTACACGGTGATAATTTTAAGTATTCGGCAAAATAAGCAAATCACTTAGGGTAAGTGAGGAATTTGCACGAAGCGCTGCCATAATAGCGCGAAAGTACTTGAGCCCTAGGTTAGGGTTGCGCGAAGGTCAATTGTATACTTTCGTGAAGGTATGAAAGCTAGAATAGAGGGTTTGTCTTACAAGTCCTAGAGCGAGATCACCTGCGCGAAGGCAGAGATAGAAGAAATCAAACGACATCACAACCATCTCAGGGTGCGGAAACTTGGTTCCAACATCCCGCCATACTGCTTGGGGTGAGAATTCAGTCCGCGCTTTGCGAGCTGATGCCGGAAGGGCTAGTAGTGTAGGGATTTGTTTGGCTAATTAATGCTAAACCTGGGTCAGGCCCCCTCAAGCCAACAAATGGTTCCATTGCTGGCACCAAAATCTGCATAAGAGATGTGTGATGTCGTATCACTAGAATCCAACTAAGAAGGAAATTAGAGGTTGGTTGGATAGAAAAGTCCACGAATTCGTGACACAAGAGAAAAAAAACCCGTGACTGAAAAAAGAATAGTGGTTGGACAGATACCTATATACAGAGATCCACGAGATCTTTTTCTGCTCCTTCCCTATCGAGCTATACGAGTGGATCGCAAAGCTAGCAGATAGCCAAGGAAGGTGGAAACTTGACAGTCCTATTGTGTGGACCCTGGAGCTAGTACAAAGGTTGGAAGCATTAGAGGATAAGATTGCTGACACTGTCGATCATTGGCTCGATTGTGTCATAGGAGGATTTGTGACTGAATTCGTGGTCAACACCTTAGTCAGCTATCGCGAGGCAACGTGACAATTTTTCAAAGGATTGTGAGGTAAGTACGTAAAATCTTTGAATACTTGGATTAAAATGCTCTTGTGTGAAAAACGAGTTATGTAGCTACCTTGATGTTTGGGACTACGTGAAGCGGAAAAACTTACAGGAATGAAGGAAAAAAGGGTTCAGAGTATATCCCTTTGATTTCACCTTCGCAAAGTGACGAAGAAGGGATAGCAAAGGTTTTTCCGCGAAGTGCTATTCAGTTAATAAGACAAGGATTCCTTTGAATACCACCTCCACCCACACCACTTCCAAATTCACCACCCTCACCTCCAACTTCGCCCGTACCACCTCCATCTCCACCACGATTCAGTATGGAAAATATAGTGAAGTTTCCTTTGTTCAAAGGCTTGGGAAATGAGGACCCGAACCAATTCTGGTTCGTTGTGAGGGTTGTATGGGAAGCTCAAAGTGTTACAGATGATCATATAAAGAAAGTGACACTGGTTAGTGCTCTACAAGATCATGCACTAACCTGGTATATTAAGTACTCTAATGATAACCTGCATGCTGGAGTAGTAGACATCCACGCAACATTAAATAGGGAATTTAGTAGGCCTAACTCTGAGGTGCAGTCGATTGTGGGATTCAGAGATATCGCGATGCAACCAGGTGAGACACATTGGGAACTAGATCAGAGGCTGAAATTTACAATCTGCAAAGCCAACATGAATTTGACAAATGGACAACATCGTGAGTGGTTTGTGGCTTAGCTACTACCACACTTAAGGTGTGCGCTATTGCAGCAGAAGATAACAACTCAGGCAGAGGCCTTGGAGATTGCCATGAGACTACATGAAACTCCGATGCAAGATCCTAATCTAGGAGTTCAGCAGATCCATGCGCAGCTGAAGAATTTGTGCCTTGAGATGCAAAGTTTGAAGCAGGACAAGACGATTCGACCAAAGGTACGTGAGGAGGTATGGTGCTTGAAATGCAAGAGTCAGGGTCATGACAAAGACCATTGCCCGGTCTTTGAAAACTACATTATAGGAGGAGGACCAATGCCTTTAAGGCCAGAAGCTCAAGAAGAACCTAGCGCGGGGCTTGTGTTATGGTGCACTATCTATCAGGTAGCCGGAAAACATGCCACAGATAACAGTCACTTGCTACAAAAGTATGTACAAGCACCACAACAAATGTTCTACAACTTTTGTAGGTTGGTAGGAAATGATGAGCATACTTGCAGGAGCTATTAATTGATGATGGATAGAACACCCACCTATAGGGTTCAGGCCGAAACGCGGCCCCTTGACTAGAATGAAAGGGATGGTACAAACAAGATTTTAGGGGAGCGAATGAGGCCGAGGTAGAGGAGGACCTAGTAGAGGTCGAGGATAGTTGATTTGCTACAATTGCGGATGACTAGGACACTATGCTCACGATTGCACTAATCCAACGCGTTCATCGAGCAAGTATTGCACACTGTTTGATCATGAAATGGAAGACTGTCCTACACTGATAGCTAGGATACATGACAAAGGGGTGCTACTATCTCCACCGACTGAAAACCTGCAGATGATGAGGTCTGATCTGCGTGAGGAAGATCCAAACATAAATATAGTGCTCAGAAGTGGAATTGCAATAGGAGATGACAAGGGGAAACAACCATAAGACAGTACATGGGTTTGCAAAGCCCCGACAAAGGAGGATGAGTTCAATTTGGAGTGTGCATGTGAAACCTTCATGGAAGCTAAGAAGAGCTTCGCTGAGGCCTCCACTTCAGGAAGCAAGGATAAGCCTAAGCAGGAGATGAACCCCTCTATGCTCACGACTTTCCTGGAAACCTGTATGAAATAATTGCGTGACAGTAAGGCCGTGAAAGGGTTAGAGGAACTCATCAATAGATGTGCTAGAACCGCGCCAGGTGAGCTGCGCATAGTATGAAAGATTGGAAAACATAAAACAAGGATGGGATGGGAGATGAGGCTAACTGCACAAAGAGGAGAATATGAAATGGATCAGGTCATTTTTGATATGGGGTTAGATGTGAATGTCCTACCAAAATAGACTTGGGAGCGAATGGGGAGACTTGCGCTGCAATGGTCTCTAATTTAGCTAAGGATGGCGAATGTACATAAAATCATCCCCATGGGGCGGTTGAAGGGGGTGACCGTGGATATTGAGGAAGCGAATGCGTTGGCTTATTTTGAAGTAATAGAGATAGTGGATGATAGAAATCCATATCCCGTGCTCCTAGGAATTGACTAGGCTACTGATTTGAACGAGGTGATCAATCTAAAGAAGCAAAAGATGATCTTTGAGAAGAAATTGCTGCGTGTAATAGTACCCCTCAATCCTGCTGAAGGATCGCGCTATACTGAACATGTCCATGATGAAGACCTGGATTGTATCTATAAGATAATAGTGTGAGACCAAGATTGGGTGAATCCCACCATGGATGGACGGATTACATGGGATCACGAGACTTCCTACACTTCAGACTTTGATGAAGAAATAGAACGATGGTAGAATCGGTTACATGAAGTAACTACGCTGAACTACAACATGATGACCTAGTCGTTGTGCTGTGTGTCATCAGAGATAAGAAATCTGCTTATTTATGAAGGTCTGAATGAGGTAGATATATTTTTGGATGCATTTGAAAGTGAGGTACTAGAAAAGCAGTGCTTTTAGGCCTTGGACTGGGCACTACGTGCTACACCTACAAGATGGCGGGGTACACACAAGGGAAGCTTTGATGATTGGCACGAATGTAGGAGGATGATGGGAACACAATTTGGGAAGCCTAAGATGCAACTGACAGAAAAGTATGATTGACAAAACGATCTGCGAGCATCTGGCCAAATGGACCCAGGCTTATGGAGAAAAGCCCCAACTTGAGCGGGTGCACCTGTTCTGTCATACCCTGGATGTTATCCCTATGAATTGGTATATAGAAACATAGCTCCACCATAGGATAGGTGAATGGGATGTCCTGCGCGAAGGATTCATGATGACATTCAGTTTTGAGGACGGGTTTGATAGTATTGATGAAGCTCTACAAGAAGTAAAAGTAGCAGTATTTAGGATACCACAAGATCATTTAGACCTGATTCATCCTGAATGGGCTACTCAGCTGAGTCGCATGCTAGAATGTTATAATGTAACTGCTGAAGAAGAGGACGAGGATCCACGAAAGATTAACATTCCAGAAACAAAATGCCATTGCGAGGTTCAAGGACTGTAGATTGAGAACCCTGATATAATCGCACATTTGAAAACGAAATAAGTGAACATTGGTATGGAGGCAGAACCCAAATTTGTGAATATTTGAGACTAATCAGATGACGCAATGGTGGATAAGGTCACTGAATGTCTCTGTAAATACCAGGAATTATTCCCTACCAATTTTATAGATCTAAAAGGAATAATTGGGGACCTAGGAATGATGAAGATCACGTTAAAGCTTGACTCGAAACTAGATAAGCAAAGGCCTTATCATCTCAATCTGATTGGGTAAGCCCAATGGTGGTGCAAGAGAAGAAGCAGAAGGATGAGATAAGGATATGCGTGGATCTTAGAAAATTGAATGACGCTTGTGTGCATGATCCTTTCTTGACTCTGTTCACAGATGAAGTATTGGATAATGTAGGTAGCCAGGAAGCATATTCCTTCATTGATGGGTTCTCTGGGTACCACCAAATTGAAATCACACTAAAGGATAGGAGCAAGACAACCTTCACAACTGAGTGGGGTTGTTTTCAGTACACTGTAATGCTATTTGGATTGAAGAATGTGACTGCAATCTTTTCACGCGTGGTTGTTACGAAATTCAAGTGATCTAGGTGGCTCCAGAGACACACAGGACAAAGAAGGCTTATGAATGCTTGAAATCAAAGTGCTCAGAATGACTTCGACCCAGGACCGGGCGTAGATCTCGTCGTCCTGATCGTGGAGGTGTGAACGGTTCGTCAATCTGAGCACGTATAAGGGAGAATGAGCCAGTCAAATTTTTGGTCAAAGTTGGGCTGTGGGCCAGGTTTAAGTGTCCTACAATTTAACTGACCCCAAGGCATGAAACCTAGCTCTTGAAATCGATCGAAATTGTGGCCTCGTTAATTTGCCCAATAGCCCTTATTTTCTAAAGATTTTAGAAGCACCTCTATTTTAATAAAAACTCAACAAAATTATAAATGAGGTGGCCGGCCACCACCCCCACCACCCCAAAACTACATAACAATTTTTTTATTATTAAAAGGCCGACGAGCCAGGAACCCTACCGGCCTAACCCCAACCATAAAACCAAATCAATATTTAAATGGGCCGCGTCCATGAGCCCGCCGGACCCTCCAACTGCACCCTAGATAAATGCTGACCGAATGTATTATGGCGTGGGCAAGGGCCACCTCCGGTGGACCCATACCACACCCCGAAATCCCTCAACACGCCTTATAACATGTGATGCGGGATAGGCGAGGGTCGAACCTGCCCGGCCCATGTGGCTAGCCCCCAAGCGGGCAGTGCCAAAAACTAAACAACTCCCCATTAATACATAACCATCGAAATTTAATGCGCCTCCAATACAACACATATTACAGGGATATGGGGGCGGGCCGCCCAATGCGGACCCTAACCCCCCATTCATATATATATTGTGGGTTTGAAACTATAATATGGTAAAAAATAGGAGGGGTATAGTTTGACTACCCAACCCCTCCTCAACCAATTTGCTAAACTTACCACTGCACCAAACAAATTTCTTGGAAAAATCGCTTGAGAATTTATATAAACCCAACAATTGCTTAGTACGCAGGGGGGACAAATGGAAGAACCAAGAATAGGCACGAATTTCGAGATAGAGGAGGCAAAATCTTGGCACGCAGATCGAGGCAACATTTTGCAGGAGGGGTGAAAATTCACTTTGTCATATTTTGAAAAATTTTATATGATTTCAGCACTTCTTGATGCCACGAACATAATGGTGCTGCCAGTGTCTCCATCAAAGTCTAGCATTTTTTGGCCATTTTCAGTATGAGGATGGAACCATGATTGCTGCAAAAACAGGACGCCGAACCATGATCCTTGCAATTTTCCTGAGGAGGTAATTTTTCACCATGTCGGAATATAGTCAAGTTTACAGTCATTTTTCATGGTTTTCTGCAGGGACCACAATGGCAAGGTCAGATTCACCTTTGGAGTTTCGAATTTCCAGTCCACCCATGGAGCAAACTCTTTGAGGAATCTAGGGGAATCTAAAAGATTCCTTAGACCCCAGATTCTCAACTTCTCAGAATTCAGATTTTGGACAGTCGATTTTGCACTATTCGACGCCAAAAATCTGATGGTGCATTTAGATTTCTCATTTACTCATTCTATTCTTCATCCACTTATCTAAGTGGAATGTAGGTGTCAGCATTCATGAGTGAGAAACCATTTCCATGCGATTGATGCCGTGAGTTTGATGGCACGAGCAACTTCAGTAGTTGACATCAGCTTCTTCAGATGGCCCTTGCTTGTGAGGTATATGAAGTGTGTACATGTACTTCTTTTGCCATGCATTGTGCTGCACAGATCCCTGCTGATGCTTGATGTAAGATCTTGTTTATTACTTGTTCTCATGATTCCTGCTTGATGTGACGCGAAATCGTATATGTGATGTACTGTTGTCATGATTCATCATGTTATGTTTTGAGATCCCTTTGTTTTACGTTGATGGGATACTCATGTTGTCATCATGCATTTTTGCATTGCGATCCCTTTTATGCCATGTTGGTGGGATGCTCATCGTGCATGAGTTTTGTGTCATACTGATAGGAGTATTTTGACTGAGAGTTCCTATAGTGGAACATCTCTTAGAGCCACTCCTGTGTGAGGGCATTTTCCTTGTATGATTGCGACATCATCTCTTGTGTTCATTATCACTATTGAAAACACTTAATGCAGTGGCCTACACCATCTTGACACCGAGGCTCAGAGACATAGTCCCTACTGGACGAACTTCATTATCAATGTCTTATGTTTTCATGTGCTGATGATTGCCATGTTCCTATTCTTTACAACATGCAAATGTATTCATTTATGTTCTTTTAAAAATGCAATTTAACACATCACGAAAGTAAAAGGTCTTGGAAGGGTCTTTTGTCACACCCGGACCTGGATCAAGTGGTTTTAGAGCGGTCTTTGCATTGATGTGAGTTGCAGCATGAACAATGGAACATGCAGTGAAAGAGGATGAAAAAGTGATGTTCGAGACCATGCTCAACATTTCCAAAAGTGTGGAGATAATGTATGAAACTCTACAGAAAGAGACAGAGGAAAATGAGCGATTGCAGTGTCAGTTGCAAGCCACATAATAGGCCATGGAAGAATTGAAGCAGAACAAACATAATGTTCAAACAGAGAACGTTGAATTGAAGACACGTCTACATGAAGAGAAGGAGGAAAAACATAATTTCCTACGACAGCTGCAAGCAAAGGACGAGGCCTTGGAAACGATGCACCATGACCCATGTGAGGTAAAAAGTAGTTCTCCAAATTCATGTATGTTTCCTGATGATGATTTCGCTATTATTGAAAATCATACCACGATAATTGGCTCCAAATTGTTGAAGAAAGTGGGGTATGAAGGAAAAGGCTTGGGCATTAATGGCTAAGGGATTGTCAACCCCATCAAAGCAGAGGAATTACCGTGTTGAATAGGACTTGGGCATGTCAGAAGGAAGTTGGGGAATGCGCCACGACAGTTAGCAAACCACCAACAACGGATAATGAGAAACCCTCATCAGTTCTTTCCAAATCGAAAGAGGAGGTAAAAGATGTTGATTTCCTTTCGGTTTTGTCTTCACATAGTATGAGTTCTGTTGGAGATTTGGAGATCCCAATTACAGGGACAAACATGAGGCTCCTTACAAGGATGAGGCATGAGGAGAAAGGAGAACTTGGTGTTAATCACCAAGGCATAACTCAACCTTTGGAGGTTGTGCACGAACATCGATTTGCAGGCTCGAGATATACCAAAGGAGAATGCTTGAGGGTGTCATGTGATTCCGAGACATCGTCAAAATCGTCGAGGAAAGAGAATGATGGGAAAACATCCCCATCATCCCGTGGCAGTTTCCATTGCAGGCAAAGAGCTGAGGTCAGCTCTCATCGCCATACTTACACCAGAGATGGCAAGGAAAGGTATAACCAATTTCGATATTAGAATGTTCATTTGGATCATAATCATGTTTTTAATGATGAACGTAAAACATGGCATTGAAAAACATGCACCTTTTTTGGATTACATAACCATACATTTTCTAAGTGTTGGAAAAGAATGGCAGCACACAAAAGGACGAGGCGTGAAAGACCATCTCAACAGCATGTAAAGAAACAGGTTAAGCAAATTTGGAGGAAGAAAATGTACTACAGTTATTATGATAGAAGTGGCCATCAAAGGGCCACTTTTTGGAGGCTCCATCTAGAGTAGCGTCTTAAAGATAAAGTGTCGGTGCATGAACCAGGTGAAGCCGTTTTTCGACAAACAAAACCACCACAAGGAGGTGACCCATTCACCTTGATAAGTGAAAAATGGTTTCTAGACATGTTTTCATTTCATGGTCGTGCTTTTGTAAATCATTTGTTGCATTTTAAGATGTAAAAGTGATGATGTGTTTTCCATCACTTATTCAGCAACAATGATGTTTGGTCATATTTGGTGTTGCATGTTAAACTGTGAAAGTGATGTTATGTTTCCATCACTTGTCAAAACAATACTGTTTGGTCTTATGTTTGTAAATCATGTGTTGCAGTGATGATGTGTTTTCCATCACTTGTTGAAGCAACAATGATAGGTTGGCCTTGTTGTCATAGTTGAGGTCTTGCATCCATCTTGATGTAAACTTGACCACCGAGTATGTGTTACAAAATCATGGCAAGTGGGGACGTTTGGGTGATTAGTTGGTCATAAAATTCAAGCATGTAATTTGCAAAACAATGTACTACAGGTTGCAGAGGTAGCAGTTGTTGGCTCGTTGCTTAAGGCTCCGAAGAACAAAGGTGAAGGAGATGGAAGCGAGACCTTTTCAGGACGCTTGTAATGCAGACAAGTTACAGAGAAGTTGTAGATTATTTCTCATGCTTTTGGAAGACCAAAAGCTCCTAAGTGGGGAGTGTTATCACTATAAATTTTTTTAAAATTTTGGATAACCCGCATGGTTCCAAAGTTTTTGTGTTAGACATGGTCAAGTCATTTTTATGTTTTTAGAGTCTAAGTCATAAGGTTAGAGTCTCATTTCCATCATCAAATAAAGTTCAACAACCTTGTTTTTCCCCTTATGGATCCCATATCATGTTTCAAGTTTCATGCGTCTGGTCATTTCAAAAATTTGAATGCACTACGAAACTGTCTAGGAATTTTCGTAGCGCAAAGTCTTGAAATTACACTACCTGTGCTATGAAATCGGAGATTCGTATTTAGGCGTTTTTGTAGCTTAAAACCCCAAAATTACACTAGATG
Source organism: Pinus taeda (assembly GCA_000404065.3). NCBI lineage: Eukaryota > Viridiplantae > Streptophyta > Pinopsida > Pinales > Pinaceae > Pinus > Pinus taeda. The sequence goes on from APFE030151583.1 coordinate 94,193, forward strand.
CACTACGAAATCGGGGATTCGTGAACGATCATGTCTAGCTATCAAATCCACTAGAATCTGTTAAAATTTCATCATCAGGTGTCAGTCCATGAACCTTACCTCTCGCATGCAACCATTTATATCCATCATTAGATTCGTTAGGGGTCATTTGTCCGCAGTCATTTCAAATTTCAAAAAAGGAAAGGGTTAGTTGATCCTGGTCATATCCATGTTGATCTTGGTTATATGCATGCAAGAGACACTTGTTGCTGTTCTTAAGTTCGAAGTAAATAAGCCCAGGGTGAGCAGAGACCAAAATTATTCCGCAGGCTTCAAGCGAGGCAACTCTTCATCAAATTCAAGTGAGGCAGTTCCTAATTCAAGCGAGGTAGTTTGTTCTAGGTATTCTATCTACATGGTTTTCAAAGGAGAAATATCAGAAGAAAGAAAGAATCACAGGTCAAGCTGATGTCTGAGAACTGAACCTGAAGGCTTAGATTCTCTCACAAAGGACAAAATAGTTGAAGAAGCCTTCAAAAAAGTAGGTTGCTGGAGGTTCTGTAAGAAACTACAGGGAGGACATAAGCAAGTGACCAAGGAATTTGCTCTAAATTTCACAGTTTTACATACAAATATTGGAGTGTTAGAATTGCCAATTTCTCCTGAAGTTATATCTTTAGTCACAAAAATTCCAAGAGGTCAGGAAAAGTGGTTTAAGAATTTCAAGTTTGAAATGGCACCATGCAAGATATTCTTGAAGACAGAGTTTGTAGACATAGATTTAACTAAAGCAGTGCCAAGAGGTTATGTCAAAGATTCATATGCTAACCTACTCTCATGCATACAAAGGTACTTCACCTGTGAAGGAAGATACCACAAGGTGTATTCTTATCATTTCAAACTCCTATTGCATTTCATTGGGATAATATATCTAGATCTACCTTTCTTTCTGTTTCGGAGCTTAGGCAAGATGTCTGATAAAATACAGTTGAAGAAAGAGGCATGTGAAACATCATTGTTCCATCATGGCTTCGTTAAAGTAATTGTCTTGCATGAACTTCAGAAGGTAGATAGAGAGTGGTCTTCTTTTCTCTTTATGTCTGGTTTTAAAGTTGAAATAGGACTTAGCCCTAGGGCTAAGGAAATATCATCGCTAGTGACTAGTCACCATGCAGAAGAAAGGTCAAGTAGGTTTGTTAAGGCCAGAAAGCAAGTTAAGGAGCCAGTGAATAGAACACCATTCGCTATTCAAGATACTCCTCAACATTCACAGAAGAAGAAAGTTCAAATTAAGGAAGCAACACAAGAGTAGTCCATTGGTGAAACAGTCCAGAGAAGGGTAACTAGAATTCAAATAGCCAAAGAAAGGGGTAAAACAATGGTCACTGATGAAAGCCCATACTCAAAGGGAAATTTGAATGATCTTCTTCAAGCTATTGACATTGAAGAATCCCCTTTGGTCCAAGCAGACTTCATTGAATTAGGCGAGGGCAAGTAAAAAAAGATGAAATCCTTTAAAAAGCTACAGTTTGATGACCAGGTTTTAGAATTTGTTTTTAAGCCCAGAAGGCTTGTGACTAGGCAATCTGAAAGGTTACAGGAGGCAAAGCCAGAGATAAGTGAGACAGGGGAGTTATCAGGATTCCATGAAGAGCTCGTAGTTCCAATAATGCAACCATCACTCATGCACAAAGATGACAGAAACAGAGTAGTAAATACTCAAGAAGAAGAAAATGATTATGAAGAAGTCAAGAAGAAATTGAAACTTGCCAATATTGAGATTGCCAAACTTAAGAAAAGGGCAAGGAAACATGCAGTTGAGAAAGCCAACTTCAAAAGAATAAAGGCCCTGTGGGAAGATGGAAAAGTTTCAAAACCTGAAGTAGTTAGCAGAGATGCTCAATACTTTACTTGGACTGTCCCTACTATCAAGGAAGCAAGGTGTATCAAATGGATCAATGACAGACTAAGAACTAATATCAGGGTAATGAAAAGACAAATTGAAGACCTGGAAATTCAGCTGAGCAAATCTGGAGGCCAGCCTCAACACAAATGAATAGGGCAGTAAGTAATGAAACTCTAATATAATTTTGGTTGAAATAAAGACATTACTTTTTAAAGATGTTTCATGGATGGGTGATTCCAAGTATATGTGCCATATTTACATAATGAAATAGTTGTGAATAATCCTTAGAAGGAATTTTTTTGGAAAAAACTGTGTGAATTGATTCACACGGCAGTTTTGTAGCGTGCTATGAAATTGCTGTAGGAGACATGCACAACAGTTTCGTAGCGCGCTACGAAACTACTGTAGGTGTAGTTTTGTTCTTTTTGATCAGTCTTCAAAGGAAATAAGGGGCTACTTTTGGAGAAGGATGTTGCTGGAGAATGTGAGGAGGTCATTTGAGAAGGTTTAAAGCCCAAGTAAAGGAAAAACTCAAAGAATGAGAAATATATGCAAGAACAAAGTTTTGCGCTACAAAAGCAACAATTTATTTCGTAGCATATACAGATTGACTTTCTTCATGCAACTTCAAGGAGTTTAATTCTTGCACAAGTGTAAGAGCAGGGTTCTATGGCTAATTCAACATATGTTATATGATTAAAGGGGCTAGTTTGGTCAGCAAGAGATACGAGGAACACCATTGAAGACCAAGGCTACACTGCAGGGGACAATTTCCTAGTTTTTAGGACAGATGAAGGAGAAGTTATTGAAGGCCAATAGGAGGGTTATGGACATCACCAAGGTCAAAGTTAAGGAGGAGCAACTATCAAGTATCGAATTTAATTCCTAGTTTAAGTTGTTACTATCATAATAAGGAGTTGTACTCCTAATTGTATTAGGACTCTAAGACTGTTAGATAACTGCTACTTGTAATTTATAGTCTGTTTTAGGTATGAATAGGTGTCAAGATAGGAAATTCAAATTCCCCTCATGTTGGATCAGGGAATCCAAGATTGTAATGATAACTCTATAAAGGACAAGAGGTGGAATGCCTTAGGGTTGGCAATTTTCAAAAGAAACAAGCATACTGTGTTATTGTAAGAGACTGTGTGTTTTTATGTTAATACAGAGATTTTGGCTTCACTACTCAAGATTCAGAGAGAGTTTTAATGTTTGATTTTCTCATGGCCTTTTTCATCTACTTACTTGCAGTGGTATGAACACATGCTACTTAGAATTCATTGATAATGCTCTAACTTTCTTCATGTGTTTATAAACTGTGTTCCTTACATTATGACTCTATTTTGCTGATACATTAAGACTCTTTATGCCCTGACTTCCATGTTAAGCTGATCGTGCTGTTGTATTGAAATATGACAGACTCCATAGCCCAATAGATGTTTGTTGATTGATATTTCAACCATTTATATGTTTTCATTTGTTTCTTCCATAGAGTTAGCCATCTAATCCTTAAATTGAAATCTTTATCCCAGTGAGAGAGCCCTCTCAGGTTGACGAGGCTAGGCCTTAGCCAAAATTTGGTTTGAAATAGTTACTCAAAGTCTTCCTGATCAGCAGCCTATCAGGGTCTGGTTTTGTGATAACAGGGAGGATTGATCCAGGTGGCTCTAGAGACACACAGGACAAAGAGGGCTTATGAATGCTCGAAAATCGAAGTGCCCAAAATGACTTCAACCTAGGACTAGAGCATAGATCTCGTCGTCCTGATCGTAGAGGTGTGAACGGTTCGTCAATCCGAGCTCATATGAGGGAGAACGAGCGAGTCAAAGTTTTGTCAAAGTTGAGCTGTGGGCCAGGTTTAAGTGTCCTACAATTTGACTGACCCCGAGGCATGAAACCTAGCTCCCGAAATCAGTCGAAATTGTGGCCTTGTTAATTTTCCCAATAACCCTTATTTTCTAAATATTTTAGAATCACCTATATTTTAATAAAAAGTCAAAAAATTTATAAATGAGGTGGCGGGCCACCACCCACGGCACCCCAAAACTACATAACAATTTTTTTTTTTTTATTAAAAGTTCGACGGGCCATCAACCCCACCTGCCCAACCCCAACCATAAAACCAAATCAATATTTAAATGGGCCGGTATCCATGACCCCGCCGGACCCTCCAACCGCACCCCACATAAATGTTAACCAATGTATTATGGGGTGGGCACAGGCCAACTCCGGTGGACTCGGCCCACACCCCGAAATCCCTCAACACGCCTTATAACATGTGATATGGGATCGGCAGGGGTCGAACCCACTCGGCCCATGTGGCCGACCCCCAAGCGGGTGACCCAAAAAACTAAACAACACCCCATTAATACATAACCACCGAAATTTAATGCGCCTCCAATACAACACATTTTACGGGGATATGAGGGTGGGTCGCCCAATGTGGACCTAACCCCCCCATTCGTATATATTTTGTGGGTTTGAAACTATAATATGGTAAAAAATATCAGGGGTGGGGTTTGACCACTCGACCCATCCTCAACCAATTTGCTAAATTTACCACTGCACCAAACGAATTTCTTGGAAAAATCACCTGAGAATTTATATAAACCCAACAATTGTGTAGTATGCAGGGGGCAAAGATGGAGGAACTAGGAGCGGGCACGAATTTCAAGACAGAGGAGGCAAAATCTTGGCATGTAGTTCGAGGCAACATTTTACGGGAGGGGTGAAAATTCACTTTATCAGATTTTGACAAATTTTATATGGTTTCAGCACTTCTCAACGCCACGAACACAATGGTGCTGTCCTGTTATAGAAATATTTGGGCATTGCAACCCCAATCATATATGTCCATAAACCAAGGGCTTCTGAGTCCCTAAAAGTGTTGTTTCACACCCTAAAGGAACAAGGTCAGCTGATTACATCATCTCCCAGAAGTTCTCCACAGAAAAATTCTCAGAACTGGTCAAAACTGGACCATACAGACTGCTCAATGCAAAGGGTGTGATGCATCTCACCTGTCACATGCAAAAATTTCAATGCATACTGAAAAGCCCTTCCATAGGGTGCAATGGGCAAGAGTAGACAAATGGGAGAGACAATTTGCAAGGTGGATGATCATGGAATCTTCCAGAAAATTCTCTTGTGACACTTGCCTCTCTGAATTCACCCAGGGATGAGTAAGAGATCATGAATCTCCAAGTGGAATCAAGAACTATCAGAGAGAGGACACTAATCAAAATCCTAGAAGCTAAATCACCCCCCTGCAATCATCTATATATGGATCCCTCATCCCAGAGATCCAGGGGCTGGAATCTTGTATCTTGTAAGTACTGTTGGTTTCCTGGTGGAACATCATAGTGTTAGGTGATCTAAGCTTTTCATGAGGTGAAGAAGGGCTTTCATGGTGGGGGGATGATGCTGGGTCAGATCAATGGGTTGTAATCCTCTCTTCTAATCTTTATATCAATAAAGCTATTCAAGTTTTCCTCCACGTTCTTGCATGTTTGAGGATATATGCATTTGTGTGGTCAATATATATCTGGTCCTATATTTTTTATGATTGTAGGTCTCTGTACTTTGAAGGTATTATACTGCTTTGACTTTACAGGTACTCTTTGAAGTAGAGTAAGCAAGGAAGGAGCAGAAAAGATCTGTCAAAGGGGAGAGGGAACAAGCAAGGGACCAAGCGGAAGATCGAGGATGGTATTCTTTGCTCCTTTCCTATCTACTTCTTTTTATCACTCAAGAAACAATATTTTAAATTCTGAACATTAATTTTTTAAATTTGTCAAAGGGTTGGTGTTAGTTTTGGGTCTAGTCTTTTCATCTTGTTTTAGAGTCTTGTTAAGTCCTAGGATTCTTGTTGGTATGTTTAAATAAAGGTCAACATTTTCATCCATCACTGGTCTCACATCACACCTAAAGCTCCATATGTCAATCCTATTTCAAATTTCTTATGCGCAACGAAACTGTCTAGTTGTTTTCGTAGCGCAAAACCCAGTCTAGGAGTTTTCGTAGCGCAAAACCCAGAATTTGCACTGGCTGCGCTACGAAATCATGGATTTATGCAGATCCATGTCAAATGTCATCCAACTGTCAAATCTACTAGAATTTGTTAGATTTTCATCATAAATTGTCAATCCATACACCTTGCCTATCACATTCAACTGCTCATTCTTATCATTAGGTTTGTTAGGTGTCTTGGTGCACTCAAGTTTAAAATTTCAAAAAAGGAGCCAAGTATTTTCAGTTATGATTATGTATGGGTTCATCTATGAGAAGCAAATTGACAAGCACTTAAACAGAATTCTTTGAAGTCCAAGTGAAGTAGCTTCCCTTTTCATTTCAAGCGAGGCAATGATCGAGATTAAGATGGTGCAAGCTCTTTCAATTTTCATCTTGCAGGAATTCCATGGAGTTGTTTACAGAAAAGAAGGATCATAGGTCAGGCAGGTGTCTAATATTGAACAAGCTTTCAAACAGGTTGGCTGTTGGAGATTCCGCAAAAAACTTCAAGGAGGTCACATGCAAGTCACCAAAGAATTTGCTTCCAATTTCACATGATTTAATTCAAAGGTTGGAGTGCTTGAATTAAAAATCTCTCCAGAGGTTATATATACAGTCACTGAAACCCCAAGAAAGACAATTTTAAAAAACAGAACTATATGTTTTTGACTCACACAGCAGTTTCGTAGCGCGCTACGAAACTGCTAAAGGTGACAGTTTTGTTTTTGAGGATCTACCTTGAAAGAAAGAGAGGATTATTTTGAAAATGATGTTGCTGTAGAGGTGTAATAGGATCACTTTAGAATTTTGAGCCCTAATCAAAAGGTAAATTCAAGAAATGAAGACATATACACATACCAAACCTTGCGCTACGAAATCACTGAAGTAGCCTTTTTTCAGGAGAAAAACTGTTTTAAGTAGTCAACTTCCAAGAGGTCTCCAGAGCAACTGAAAGAATATTTTGGAAAATTGAAGGAGGTTTTTATTAATAACATACAGAAATAGAAACACCTCTTTCAGTTTCTTCAAATTAATTATGAGCTAGGAGAAATGGGTGACTAAACTTGTGCTACGAAACTGCTGTAGGTGCAAGTTTTTCACAGGCATATTTCTCTGTTTTACACCTGTTTTGAAAAGACACATTATGGGAGGTAGGGAAGGTGTTTAAAAAAACCAAGAGAGGTTTTTGTTCAAAATGGATTGTTTCACAAAAGCCTCCTTCATTGTTTCTAAATACAGTTTGTGTGAGAATTTATGAGCTCTGTCCCAAGACCCATTTTTCAGCCAAAACAGAGCAAGAGACAGTCTCCTAGTTTCTAGGAACATCAAAAGGATGAGTCATCAAGGGCCAACTGGAAGGTTATGAGCACCATCAAGTTCAAATTCACGGAGTTTTAGGTGTCAAATAATGTTTTAAATGTTTAGATAAGGTTTTTGTAATCATAATAAGGAGTTACACTCCTAGTTGTATTAGGTCTCTAGGACTCCTAGTTAGCTGTCCTTTGTATTAAATAGTTAGTTTTAAGTGTCAATAGGTGTCAAATTAGGAGAAATTAGAATTAGCCTCATGCTAGAGGAAGGAATATACATGAACTCTATATATGGGAGAAGAACTAATGTATTTGGGGTTGGAAAATGTTAGAGAAAAAGACTACTTTTGTAAATGCTATGCAGGGATTGGTATATACAGGAGCAGTTGGACTTTTCTGAAGCTAAGATTCTTAGTGTACTTTAGTGAGCTTCACATTTTATATTTGATATGATTTAATTCCATAGTCTTAATGCTTATTACTCATAATTAATGGAGGAACATGCTCTGACTTCCTTTAAGTGTTAAACTATGGTGAATTGAGTTCTTGGGTCCTATCTTTGGATGTTTTTCTTCAATGTTTTAATACTTATTACTCAGAATTCATGGTTACTCATGCTTTGACTTCCTTTAGGTATTAAACTCTGATCTATCGCTTTAAATTCTTTCCTTTTGAATAACTTGATGTATCATTACTCAGAATTCATGCCCACATGCTCTGACTCCTATGAACTTCAAGTTATTGAGACTTTCTTGAATGTGTCGCTCTTTCATTGAAGTATATACAAGCCTCAGTTTTATAAGAAGAGCTATTTGTTATCCTTATCTCTATCACTGACTCCATAGCCCAATGGTAGCAAGTCTCCATCTTCCAATCTTTAAACATATAAAATCACAAACCATAGAGTTAGTCATCTATCCATATCTTTAATCAATATCATTAACCCTTTGAGAGAGCCCTCTCAGGCTAAGGAGGCTAAGCCTTAGCTAAAAGATTGGTTTGAAATAGTTACACTGGGATATTCTGATAAGCAGCCTATCAGTGTCCTATTTTGGTGATAACATTTTGGTGCGTCTGCCGGGAGTCTGAAGATTATTCATTCCCGAAATCAGAGGCTGAACTTCTGAGGGTAGTAGGAGCTCAAACATCTTTTTGAGGTTGCAAAACTACCTTGGTGACTCCACACATCGAATAATAAATTGGAAGGTGAATCCACTGCTAGAATATCAGTAGCTTGATGAAGTTACAAGATGAGTTCCACTACAAGAATGAATGCCAGGTATGCTCCTATGAATCGGTCTCATATCCCTGGTTTTCCAAATCCTATGCCAAAGGTTGATTGGTTAGAGGATCTTCCAATATTCAAAGATGAAAAGAAGGACAATGCTGCTCTTTATTTGGTTAGGTTCCATATACATGTACGCACTCTTAAAGTTCATTTCCCTAAAGATTGTCTCATGAGGATGTTTATGACCACTTTAGAAGGAAAAGCATGGTCTTGGTATAAAAGTTTGGAAAATGGTTCAATATATTCGCTTGCTAATTTTCATGATGAATTCTATGAGATGTATAAAGCATGTCATCCTTCCTTATTGCTGTAAAAATTCTTTAAGTCTTATTCAGTATTTGGAGGATTGTTATGAGGATGATGAATTTATGGGAAGAAATTTTAGAGGCTCTTCATAACAATGCATTTCAACACCAAGAAGAAAGTATAACATCCCATGAAATGCAACATGAAAATCAGCAGGGGTTTACTTATGAAAACCATGTTCAATCCTCTGATATTTATGTAGAGATGCAACAACGTTGCCGGTCTTTTGATCATAAAGAATATGAAATTGATTGCAAACCCCATGAAGAAGTACTAGAAGATATCTTTTATAATCTTCAGGCAGAGGAAAAGGTTGTTCAATTTTGTGATTCCTTGCAACAACTTACATCAATGAATGATCATAATAAGGAGGAAAATTACATTGTTTGTGGGCATCATTTAGAAGAGCAGTTGGATAGCATATCAAAGGAATTTTTTGTGGCTGAGGATCAATTGTCTGAAGATATAGAATGTTATGATGATCATCAAAATAACCATGTCCTCTTTGACCATATAAATGAATACATGGAAAAGTTTTGCACATCAGTATTTCATTTTCATTTACATGATGAAGATCATATACATTATAAGTTGATTTGGTCATCTCACTATCATGGTTATTTTGAGGTTGAATGCAGTCAAGAGCCTCCAATATAAGATAAGACAAATGATTGGCTACATTGGAAATTTCACATTGATTGAGCTGAAAGAAGTTTGAATTGATAGGGTAGGTAGGTAGGAAAATGCAAATAAGCTCAAGGTTGATTGAGCATTTTTCAGTAGATATAGATTTCTTTCTCCTACAATGATCATCAAGCTTAGGCCCGAGGTGAAGGCCCAAGAAGCTTGAGGGGATGGTTGTCAAGCAAATCTATGTTTGTTATAAAGAGGACAAAGCACTGGACCTGCATGTTCTTAGTGTACCATGGGGGCACACTATCCCAAGTGGAGCCACCTGTTATCACTCAAGAAAAAATATTTTAAATTCTAAACATTAATTTTTTAAATTTGTCAAAGGGTTGGTGTCAGTTTTGGGTCTAGTCTTTTCATCTTGTTTTAGAGTCTTGTTAAGTCCTAGGAGTCTTGTTGGTATGTTTAAATAAAGGTCAACACTCCATTTTCATCCATCACTGGTCTCACATCACACCTAAAGCTCCATATGTCAATCCTATTTTAAATTTCTTATGCGCAGCGAAACTGTCTAGGTGTTTTCGTAGTGCAAAACCCAGTCTAAGAGTTTTCGTAGCGCAAAACCTAGAATCTGCACTGGTTGCGATACGAAATCAGGGATTTATGAAGATCCGTGTCAAATGTCATCCAAATGTCAAATCTACTATAATTTGTTAGATTTTCATTATAAATTGTCAATCCATACACCTTGCCTATCACATTCAACTGCTCATTCTTATCATTAGGTTCGTTAGGTGTCTTGGTGCACTCAAGTTTCAAATTTAAAAAAAGGAGCCAAGTATTTTCAGTTATGATTATGTATGGGTTCATCTATGAGAAGAAAATTGACAAGCACTTAATCAGAATTCTTTGAAGTCCAAGTGAAGTAGCTTCCCTTTTCATTTCAAGCGAGGCAATGATCGAGATTAAGATGGTGCAAGCTCTTTAAATTTTCATCTTGCAGGAATTCCATGGAGTTGTTTACATAAAAGAAGGATCATAGGTCAGGCAGGTGTCTAATATTGAACAAGCTTTCAAACAGGTTGGCTGTTGGGGATTTTGCGAAAAACTACAAGGAGGTCACATGCAAGTCACCAAAGAATTTGCTTCCAATTTCACATGATTTAATTCAAAGGTTGGAGTGCTTGAATTACCAATCTCTCCAGAGGTTATATCTGCAGTCATTGAAATCCCAAGAAAGACAATTTAAAAAAAGAGAACTATATGTTTTTGACTCACACAGCAGTTTCGTAGCGCGCTACGAAACTGCTGAAGGTGACAGTTTTGTTTTTGAGGATCTACCTTGAAAGAAAGAGAGGATTATTTTGAAAAGGATGTTGCTGCAAAGGTGTAATAGGATCACTTGAGAAGTTTGAGCCCTAATCAAAAGTTAAATTCAATAAATGAAGACATATACACATACCAAACCTTGTGCTACGAAATCACTGAAGCAACCTTTTTTCAGGAGAAAAACGGTTTTAAGTAGTCAACTTCCTGGAGGTCTCCAGAGCAACTGAAAAAATATTTTGGAAAATTGAAGGAGGTGTTTATTCCTAACATACTAAAATAGAAAAACCTCTTTCATTTTCTTCAAATTAATTATGATCTGGGAGAAATGGGTGACTAAACTTGCGCTACAAAACTGTTGTAGGTGCAAGTTTTTCACAAGCATATTTCTCTGTTTTACACCTATTTTTCAAAGATACATTATGGGAGGTAGGGAAGGTGTTTCAAAAAACAAAGAGCAGTTTTTGTTCCACATGGATTGGTTCACAAAAGCCTCCTTCAGTGTTTCCAAATACGTTTTTTGTGAGAAGTTATGAGCTCTGTCCCAAGACCCATTTTTCAGCCAAAACAGAGCAAGGGACAGTCTCCTAGTTTCTAGGAACATCAAAAGGATGAGTCATCAAGGGCTAGCTGGAAGGTTATGAGCACCATAAAGTTCGACTTCATGGAGTTTTAGGAGTCAAATAATGTTTTAAATGTTTAAATAAGGTTGTTGTAATCATAATAAGGAGTTACACTCCCAGTTGTATTAGGTCTCTAGGACTCCTAGTTAGCTGTCCTTTGTATTAAATAGTTAGTTTTAAGTGTCAATAGGTGTCAAATTAAGAGAAATTCGAATTCCCCTCATGCTGGAGGAAGGAATCTACATGAAATCTATATATGGGAGAAGAAATAATGTATTTGGGGTTGGAAAATGTTAGAGAAAAAGACTACTTTTGTAAATGCTATGCAGGGATTGATATATACAGGAGTAGTTGGACTTTTCTGAAGTTGAGATTCTTAGTGTACTTCAGTGAGCTTCACATTTTATCTTCGATATGATTTAATTCCATAGTATTAATGCTTATTACTCAGAATTCATGGAGGAACATGCTCTGACTTCCTTTAAGTGTTAAACTATGGTGAATTGAGTTCTTGGGTCCTATCTTTGGATGTTTTTCTTCAATGTTTTAATACTTATTACTCAGAATTCATGGTTACTCATGCTCTGATTTCCTTTAGGTATTAAACTCTAGTCTACCACTTTAAATTCGTTCCTTTTGAATACCTTGATGTATCATTACTCAGAATTCATGCCCACATGCTTTGACTCCTATGAACTTCAAGTTATTGAGACTTTCTTGAATGTGTCACTCTTTCATTGAAGTATATACAAGCCTCAGTTTTATAAGAAGAGCTATTTGTTATCCTTATCTTTATCACTGAATCCATAGCCCAATGGTAGCAAGTCTCCATCTTCCAATCTATAAACATATAAAATCACAAACCATAGAGTTAGTCATCTATCCATATCTTTAATCAATATCATTAACCCTTTGAGAGAGCCCTCTCAGGCTAAGGAGGCTAAGCCTTAGCTAAAAGATTGGTTTGAAATAGTTACACTGAGATAGTTTGATCAACAGCCTATCAGGGTCCTATTTTGGTGATAACACTTCTCATAAAGGAAAACAAAAGTAACTTTAATCTGTTTGTTTCTAAGATAGCTACTCGTCTTAGTGGGACTAGCAGCTCTGTATAGACACTAGATTTCCCGATAACAAAATGGCAACTCCACTGGGGAGAGAATACCTTGTTTTATTTTCTATATTTGTTTAATTTATAAACGACAGACGAAGCCTAAAATCAAGCCAGCTAGCCTTCGAACTGCATTTGCTATGCAAGTGCAAAGTAGATCAATGCTGCTTCAGTCTATCCCCGAGTTTTATTTATAAACTGAACGATTGATTTGCAAACATCCTAATTGCCCTGGTGGTGGCTCAAGTAGCCTCATTAGATCAGCCCTTGTGATTTGCATTCACTGACTATCATTAGCTCGTCCTAAATCCCTAAACTAAGCTGCAAACTGTGACCAAGAACCAAGTTGAAGTCTTGTCCCTGGACCATCGCACCTTCTCCTCTTGGGAATCTGGATACATCGCACCTCTCGTGTGCAGTAGGTGAGATGCATCGCTCTTTCCCTGTGTTATAGGTGTGATGATCAGAAAATACTTCTTCTGCTTCCAGATTTTGGTTTTTGTTCACTCTCTTCAGCTTTATTCAGGAGTTTTGCTATCTTTGATTAGTATACCACTGTGGAAACTCCCTTCCTTTGCATGATTCAGCTTCCATTGTATAAAGAACTGTAAATGTTTTTATGTATTGTTAGCCATTTATGGTTCTCCTTTACAAAGAAGTAGCGTAATCAAGCTGTCGTCTTTTGATTTGGAAGTGTCGCAAGTGTTGTTTTCAGTCAAAGAAAAGAATCCTACTATTCTTGATGGTTGATTACACTGTTACTCTTGTATTTGATTTGAATTAATAGTTTTTCAAGTGTCGAAAGCAATTTTCAATTCAAAATCACAAAGTGTCGTCATTATCTTCCTTTCGTTTTTTGAAGAGAAAATCGTTAGTACTATCGCTTGAAACGATTCAGATTTGTACTTAGCATTCTTTTTGTCATTCACACATTAAGAAAGCGAAAACAAATACATGCATGTGCATTTGCATTTAGAATGCTTGTTTATTTTGATTTAGGACGGTGCATCTAGTGTGTGCTCTCTACTTTATGTTGAAAGAATCTCGCTTCTCTTTCTTTAGTAGCTACGATTTTCATTGCAAAAGGGAGATTAAACGATTGTTTACCATCTTAGATTGCATTTTAGGAATTGTATATCTACATCACGCAGTGAACTTGAAAGGCAAACTTCTTAAGAAAGATCAACTGTAAAATAAATTCAAGGAACATAAAAATGATTTAGAACCTAACGCACAACATTTAGAAGTCTAGGCTAGAGACGTATTCCAATGTCGTAAAGCCTGGTAACTGTCGCTTTCATTGTAGGTTGGGTGATTCCTCCTCTTTGAGACAACAAGTGCCAGTATGGACTTGTGCTCCCACGTACCGTCGAGTATATTTTGGGAGACCACAATAGGCTATATCATTTATCCTTAGGAAGCCGTGTCTGCTGCCCCTATCGATTGCAATGCACTGAACACAACATTCGGGAAGATTGACTGCCATACCATAAAAAGTATTCTGCAGTTTTACGATTGGTTTGGTATTCCCTCTGTCTAGATTTCCAGAGTAGTCTCTTTCGTTCCTTTTTAGACTCCTTAAAGGAAAAGGTCCATCTGAGCACTTTTCACTTCAGGCTCATTAAAAATCGAAGGCGACTAGAGTCATCTTTAGCTTTTTCTCGACTCTTAAAAATTGAAAAAGCAAGCTGTGTGAAAGCGTCTAAAATTCATTAAATTCGGAATCACTTTTTCCCCTTTATTTTTAGTTGATCAAGTAATCCACAATTGTGGAAGAAAGTCAATCGAAATCCCATCGTTCACGAAGATTAACGAGTCAACCATCTTTGACTCCGGAAACGAAACTATTCTAGACAAAGTGAACTCGTTTAATCGGATCAAAGTCCCCTGGTTCGCTTGGAACTTGTGTTACAACATCCTCAGGGACTTCAGTTACTCCAACCATTTCTGGTATCCCTACCTTTACAGAAGAAGTTCCACGACCACAAGAGGACATTAGAATTGATCCTAGTGTGACGGTAAACACTTCTATTCCTAAACCGGCTCCATCTACAGCTGATTCAAAAGGTGTTACCCCTCGAACAACTGTCGCTGTAGAGTCTATACCTTCTTCGGCACTAGAAATATTTTACAGATGTGACTGTCTAGCTCTCCCACCTGGATTGATTGCTATAGAAGAGATTGTGGAGGATCCTCCATCCAGTACTCCATTGCATTTTGGAGCCAGGATCACCCTATATCCTTCTTCATCAGAAGTTGGTCTCCCTTCATCGCAAGTTCCTCTAGAATCGCTAGGAAATATTTTGGATAGATTAGATATGTTTGAACAACAGTCGATATCGAGGACTATGTCATCTGATGCAGCAGTAGAAGAACCTCCTGCTGCTACTCCAACAATGTTTGCTGGCATACCATCTATCCCAACTAGCTCTCAACCGCTAGATGGAGTCCATCCAGGGACTGTTTCGACAATATGGTCTGTTCCCGTTTGTTCGTCCAGAATAATATCCAAAATCTCTTATGTTGAGTCTCAACAAATTGATCCTTCACAATAGTATCAATTTGGGTAGTTCGGTCCCCAAAGGCCAATCATTCCTTTGAGCACTATATTTCCGCATATGGGGGGCAGTATGCCCTTTCGTTGTTTCCTCCGGGAGAACAACCATATGGGAGTTCGCAACAGAATTCGGGTCATGCTGGAATTACATCCAGCGGTTGGGTGCCAATACTGCCTCAACAACCAAGAGTTGTATACTCAATGCAACAAAGCCTACCTGTGTCGAATATCCCCACTACACTGGCCATTGTGACAGTGTCGCAAGTACAAGCGTTGGCTGTTGTATGCCAACCTCAAGTTTCTCAGGTCGTAATACAACAGCTTCCTGCCTCCACGACGCAGCTTCAATCACTGATTAGTGGCTCCCTAACCGGAGTGACCCAGGTTAAAACAGGTACTTTTACCCCTCATCTTGGTCAAATAGCCAGTATTGGACAACAACAAATGGCTTCACAACCATGACTGGTGCAATATCAACAACCGCAATTCCAACAAGTTTACCAAGGATATGAGAAACAAATCTTTGCAAGTAATGGGCAGCTGTATATTCAAAAAGGTCAACATCAATCATTTCATAATGGTTATGCCCATCAGCCTTACCAAAGTTATTAGCATCGGATGCATTATGTTGGTATGCAAAGACCCACTACTCAGGCAATACCATCTTAGCCTGGGTATGCTTTGCCAAACCTGAATCAACAGTTTCCCTTCGTGGTGACTTTAGAGTTATCGGATCTAAATCGACTAACAAACGATCCAATTGCTTATGCCCCTTGGTGTCCGGCGATTCCTCATGAACTTCCGTCAGATATTCCTAAATTTAATGGAAATCCGGGTGAACACCTGTCGAATCATCCGATGACCTTTCATCTGTGGTGTTCATCCAACACTCTCAATGATGATTTGATTAGACTTCACCTTTTTCAGTGAATGTTAATTGGTTCGGCAGCAAAATGGTACATCGAATTTCCTATAGCTTGATTCGATAACTTCAGTGCCCTTGCCACAACCTTTATAACCCATTTTCAGTTACCAATAAGGTACGAAACAGGAACAGGGCTTCTTACCAATTTCAAACAAACGACAGCCACTCACATATCTGATCATATCCATGAGTGGTGATGTCATCATAGAATGGTAAAAACATATGTTCCTGATCAGCTGCTAGTTGAATGGTTTATTAAGTCATTATTACCTTCTATCACAGAAGATGTGGTAAAGGGAGGGGTCGTCACTGAAGATCAAGTCATTGCTCATGCGTAATATCTAGACTTGATCTATACTCAGTCTGGCATGCTCTATGACAAAATCCCTGATGCTCCTAGACTAGAATTTTCTATTCCTCCTACTCCTAAATCAAACAAAGACTCTCATGTCGGCGATGGAGTGAGAGTAATGACTAGCACGAAAACCATAAAGGCTAAATCAAAGAAAGCTCATACGGTTTCTAGTCAAAATGCAAATGAAGAACTTCTCGCCTCATAGGTAAATATTGTGTCGACTGACAAAGGCAAAGAACCGAAGCAACCAAGAGGCAAGAAGAAAAAGAAAGGGAAAAAGAAGAAACAGGAGGAGTCATCTCCTAAAAAATCTTCTGCAAACCCTTCTGGAGAAAGGAAACCAAATCATCCATGCTTTATATGCAATTAGGATCATTGGACGAAAGACTGTCCACATAAAGCTGAGCTTAGGAAACTCTTAAAGAATTCAAAAACCTCAGTGGCATTGACTGATCTATTTCCAAACCCAGGAATCAATCTGGTTGCTAGTGACAATGCTTCCCCATCCCAAGTGCTTATGTTGTCCATTTCAAAACAACAAAATGATGCTTTGATATCAAAAAGGAATAAAGATTATGAGAATCCACAGCTGTTGAACAACAAGGCTACTGATCAACCTAGTAGTTCGACAACAACTTCAACCAAAGTTGCGCCACCCATCAATCCTGAGCTAACAATAAAGCCCCCAAAGGGAGTAGTACACAAATCGACATTTAATCCTCGTGCCAGAGCAGAACAGAATTATAATATAGTAGAGGACCTGACCTAATCGCCGTCCGCTATGTCGACACTTGAGGTATTGCAAAAGTGCCCTCCCAGAAGCAGGCTCTATTATCAGCGATAGGTGGGATTGACCCAGCGGATTCCAATATTGTGACCTTTAATCATAAAGGATATGACCCTCAGTTACCAAGTCAATTTTATTTCCTTATTCATGTGAAAGCCCTCAACAAAACTGTTCATCGAACGATTATTGATGAGGGAGCATCTACATGTATTATGTCGATGAGTTGCTGGAAAACATTAGGTTCACCACCCTTGTCGCAATTGTCAATGACATTAAAAGCATTTGATGGACGAACATACACTCCATAAGAGATTTTAAGTAACTTGCAAGTCGAACTGGGGGCAAGACAGTAGAAATTGATGTTGAAGTTATCGACAGAAACCTCGATTACAACATCCTACTAGGAAGGCCCTGGATATATGCTATGGCTGCTGTTGTGTCAACATACTTCAGAAAGATTGCATTTCCTTTCCAAGGAGGAATTACAATCATTAACCAACAAACGTTTCTCCCCAACATTTCACAAATTACGGGAAGCATTCCGATGATCCACGGGAGATCTTAGTCGCTTCCAAATATCGAAGTAGGCCTACTAAAAGACCCGACAATGATGGGTACTTTTGCCCTACTGCCTCCAAACAATCTGGAAGAAGTGGCCATGGTGGGAACCTGCAATATGGTGTCTTCCATGAAGAAGATGTCCAATCACGATGTTAGCATGGATCATCGCAAGGTTTTGTCTCCAAGACCAATAGAAATATTGTAGCAATCAATGTTTTCGGCATGGGAGGTGAACCCAAATCAACGCTCATCAAGCGTTTGGATATATAGGTCTAAAGAATATGGTACCTCTTCAGAACCTTGGTTGCATGTACATTCTACAAACGAAGGAATTGTTCAGTAAATGATGATTGACGGGGCACCATGGGAAGATTACCACCATCGTTCCCATCTTCCATACTACAAAGAATATTGTTTCAGTGACCTTGATCGTGCTTTAGTTTTTGATTTCCTATCAAATACTGTAAATACGGTGGATTCCAAGTGAAACTTGTCCAATATTAAAGAGACTATCGCCATCAATATCTTGACCAG
This sequence comes from Pinus taeda, assembly GCA_000404065.3. Classification (NCBI taxonomy): domain Eukaryota; kingdom Viridiplantae; phylum Streptophyta; class Pinopsida; order Pinales; family Pinaceae; genus Pinus; species Pinus taeda. The sequence continues at coordinate 112,402 of APFE030151583.1, forward strand.
ACCAAATGTTGTAGATATATTCATGTCGGAAAATCTTGTTCTCCTTCAGAACTGGAAATATACTATGCTCTCTTTCGCGAGTTCAGAGATGTCTTTGCATGGTCATATGAATAAATGCCAGGCATTGACTCGAGCATAGTTGAACACGAAATTAAGATGTATCCAGATGTCAAACCAATATGACAATGGCTTCGGTAGGTGCACCCCAAGAAAGTCGCTGCCATCAAGGCAGAAGTTGAAACACTTCTCCATCCTGGTTTCATTTACCCAGTTCCTCTAACCGATTAGGTATCGAATATTGTTCTTGTGATGAAAAAGAAAGGAACAATTAGAGTGTGCGTCAATTATAGGGATGTTAACCAAGCTTGTCCAAAAGACAACTACCCTACACCCTTCATTGACCAGATAATTGATGAATGCGCTGGATGTGAAATCTTTTCATTTATGGATGGATTTTCCCAATATAATCAAATAAATATCCGCCCACAGGACCAGTCAAAGACTACATTTACTTGTCCGTGGGGCACATTTTCTTACTACAAGCTACCTTTTGGTTTAAAGAATGAAGGGGAAACCTTTCAGAGGGCAATGAATTATGGCCTTCCATGACATCAAAAATATCGTTCAACCATATCTCGACGATCTTCCAGCTCATTCGCGAAAGTAGACCGATCATTCGCAGCATTTGAGAGTGATATTTCTACGTTGCCGACACTACAAGATACGACTCAATCCACACAAATGTGTGTTTTGTGTCAGTTTTGGGCGTTTACTTGGCTTTGTAGTCTCAAAGGATGGGATTTGTCTCGAGCCATGTAAGATTCAGGCAATCATTGATTTGCCTTGACCTTCAAACTTGCTTCAGATTCAAAAACTCCAAGGGAAAGAAAACTTTCTGAGGAGGTTCATTCCAAATTACGTTGAACTTGCTAAAGGTTATACGCATCTGTTGAAAAAAGAAGTACCCTTCATCTGGGATCAGGTCACACAAGCTTCCTTTGATGCTCTAAAGGAATCCCTAATAAAGGCATCATTAACGTATGCTCCTGATTATCAAAAATACTTTAACTTATATCTGGCTGCAGCAGATATGACCATAGCAATGGTTTTAGTTCAAGAAGACAATGAAATTGAACATCCTATCTATTATTTAAATCGGAACTTAAATGATACAAAAATCAAGTACTCCTATGTTGAAAAGCTAGCTCTTGCAGCTGTTCAAGCGATACAGAGATTTCGACACTATATCCTCTTTCGAAAAAATACCATTTTGTCAGATTGCAACCCCATGACTTATATCTTGTCGCAACAGTTACTGGGGGGCAAATATTCCAAATGAATAGAAATTTTGCAAGATTTTGATTTGGAATTCGTAAAATCCAAATCAATGAAAGCCCTGGTTTTCGCGGAGTTACTATGCGATCTCCCATCGTCGTCCAACGATTCAACATCCAACAATCGTGGATGAATCTTTGTTTATGATATCTTCAAGCGATTTGTGGTATGGAGATATAATCATCTATCTCCAGACCCAAACATATAGGTCTAATACCTCCCGTTCAGAGCAATGACGTACTCGATACCAAGTAAAAGACTACATGATCATCGGTGATACACTTTACCGTCATGGTATCAATACAGTTCTGCAGAGGTGCCTCATCCATGAGGAGGTTGAAAAAGTCCTGAATGATTTTCATTCAGGCACGTGTGGGGGACATCAATTTGGTTACGCTATAGCGCAAAAGATTTTACGAGAAGGATACTTCTAGCCAACAATGTTTAAGGATTGCATAACCACAGTCAAAAGTTGCCATGCTTGTCAAATCTTCGATCGCAAAACCAGAATACCACATGCGCCTCTGCAGCCAGTAGTAGCTATTGGGCCATTTGCCAAATGGGGCATAGATTTCAGGACATGTAACCCCACCTCGGCCAGGGGGCATGGGTATATCATAGTCGCAGTTGACTATTTTACGAAATGGGCTGAGGCGATGCCTACATTAAACAACAGTGGCGAAACGACTGCTCTTTTCTTTTTCAATCATGTAGTCTCCAGATTTGGTGTTCCACAAGCTATAGTCACAGATCATGGATCGCATTTTCGCATTCACATGATGGTTGAGTTGGCTGCCAAATTATGACTGTCCCACGACAACTCTACTCTGTATTATCCGCAAGCTAACTAGCAAGTTGAGGCAATCAACAAAGTCCTGAAGCGCATGCTGCAAAGGATGATTGGAGTCCATAAACGAAATTGGCACCTAATCCTGTACTCAACCTTGTGGGCATATCGGACATCGGTGAGAAATGCGATCGGGTTTACACCCTTTCAGCTGGTGTATGGCTTGGAAGCAATCTTACCAGTTCAGTGTGAAATCTCATCCCTCAAACTCGCAATCGATCTCCTCCTCGGAACTTTAGAAGAGGAGGCTTTTTTCTTAGAATTAATCCAACTGGATGAAACCCGTCGTGATGCCGCCTTGGCTAACGAAGCCCATAAGAAATGAGTCAAGGCGCAGTTTGACAAGAATGTCAAACCCCGTGTCTTCTCAGAAGGCGATTTGGTCTTACTTTACGACCAGGAGTCTGATAAGTTGGGAGCAGGTAAGTTCCAATATTTATGGATGGGCCCCTATATTGTTAAGCATGTATTAGCAAAAGGAGCCTATGAGTTAGTGGATTAAGATGGGATTCCACTGTCGCAACCCCGAAACAGGTTGTACCTTAAGCGTTACTATGCTTGACTCCATATAGTAACCTCTTCATACGCTTTTGTTACATTTTTGTTTTCACTAAGAGTAATCGTTTTGGTTAGGTAATCCACTTTTGCATTTGTTGCAGATGTCAAATCTATTGGAATCATTTATTGGATATGCTAATGGAGCGAGTCGTAGTTCACAGAGCCTATCTTCTGTAGCCTGGGCCATCTTTGATCCAAGCGGCGAGTTAGTGAGTTTCAGAGGGGTATGTATTGGTTGATCAACGACCAACATCGCTGAGTACAACGCGTTGATAGAGATCCTCTCTGATGCCATCGCACATGGCATACGTTGACTTGTTGTGAAGCTAGACTCACAACTCGTCATTCTACAGCTCACCGGTAGCTATTTTGTGTGGAATCCAGCTATCTATCGCATGTTCCTAAGGGTCAAGATTTTGGAAAGACAGTTCGATTCTATCCAATATCAACATATTTCTAGAAACTTAAACACATTAACAGATTCATTGGCAAATTATGTGTTAGATAG
>APFE030151586.1:0-26447 GCA_000404065.3 Pinus taeda
TAGCAACTTTAGAATTACCAGATTTGAACTGGTTAACGAATGATCAAATTGCTTATGCCCCATGGTGGCCAACAATTCCTCACAAACTTCCCTTAGATATTCCTAAATTCAATGGAAATTCGGGTGAAGATCCATTGAATCACGTAATAACCTTTCATTTGTGGTGTTCATCCAACACCCTCAATGATGATTCGATCAGGCTTCACCTTTTTCAGCGAATGCTAACTGGTTCGACAGTGAAATTGTACATTGAATTGCCTAGAGCTTCATTCAATAACTTCAGCACCCTTGCCACTACCTTTTTAAACCCATTTTCAGTTACTAATAAGGTACGAAATAGGAATGGAGCTCCTTACCAATTTTAAACAGACAACAACCACTCACATATCTGATCATATTCATGAGTGGCGACGTCGTCATCAAATGGTAAAAACATATGTTCCTGATCAACTTCTAGCTGAATGGTTTATTAAGTCATTATTACCTTCTATTATAGAAGATGTGGCTAAGGGAGTTGTCACTGAAGAGCAAGTCATTGCTCGTGCACAATATCTAGACTTGGTCTATACTCAGTCTGGCACACTCTATGACAAAATTCCTGATGCTCCTAGACCAAAATTTTCCGTTCCTCCTCCTCCTAAATAAAACAGGGATTCTCATGCCGGCGATGGCATGATTGGCACCTCAAGTACGCAAACCACAAAGGCTTCATCTGGTAAAGCCCTTGCAGTTTCCAGTAAAAATTCAAATGACAAACTTCTTGCCTCAGAGGTTAATTCCGTGTCATCGGAAAAAGGCAAAGAACCGAAGCAACCAGGGGGCAAGAAGAAAGGGAAAAACAAAAAGAAGAAACAGGAGGATTCAACTCCTAAAAAATCTTCTGGAAACCCTGCTGGGCGAAAGAAACCTAGTCAGCCATGTTTCATATGTGATGAGGACCATTGGATGAGAGATTTTCCACATCAAGCTGAGGTTGCGAAATTTTTAAAGACTTCAACTACCTCAGTGGTGTTGACTGATCCGTTTCCAAACCCAGAAACCAACCTGCTTGCTATCGATCATGCTTCCAAATCCTAAGTGATTATGTTATCCATCTCGAAAAAAAAAATGATGCTTTGATATTGACGAGGAATAAAGATTATGGGAATCCACAGATGTCGAACAACAAGGCTACAAATCAACCTAGTAGTTCGACAACAACTTCGTCAGAAGTTGTGCCGCCCATCATTCCTGAATTAACTATAAAGCAGCCAAAGGGGGTAGTACATAAATTAACATTTAATCCTCATGCCCAAGCTGCACAAAATTATAACATAGTCAAGGATCTGGCTCAGTCACCATCCACTATGTTGACACTTGAAGTACTACAAAATTGCCCTTCCCAAAAGCAGGCTTTATTGTCAGCAATAGGCGGGATTGACCCAATGGATTCAAATCTTGTGGCCTTTAACCATAAAGGATATGAACCTTAGTTACCAAAATAGCTCACTTTCCTTATACAAGTAAAAGCCCTCAATAAGACTGTTCATTGAACAATTATTGACGAGGGGCCATCTACTTGTATTATGTCAATAAGTTGCTGGAAAACTTTAGGCTCACCACCCTTGTTGCGATCATCAACAACATTAAAAGCATTCGATGGAAGGACATACATGCCATATGGGCTATTAAGTAACTTGCAAGTTGAGCTGGGGGGAAAGACAGTAGAAATTGAAGTTGAGGTCATTGATGGAAACCTTGACTACAATATCTTACTGGGCAGGCCCCAGATTTATGCTATGGTTTCTGTTGTGTCAACATATTTCAGAAATATTGCATTTCCCTTCCAAGGAGGAATTAAAATCATTGACCAACTAACATTTCCCCCCAATAGTTCACAAGCTACTAGAAGCATTCCATTGATCCATGGAAACTCTCAAACACTTCAAAATGTCAGAGTATGTCTCCTAAAAGACCCTTCCTTAATGGGTACTTTTGCCCTCCCGCATCCGAGTAATCTGACGGATCTACATCATCAAAGATTAAGAAGAACTCTAACACTTTTTCTAGTGTGGATCATCGCCAGGTGTTTCCCCCAAGCCCTATAGAATTGTTCTAGCAATAAATGTTCTGGGCATGGACGACAAACCCAAATCAACACTCAGCAAGTGTTTAGATAGACAGGTCTCTAGAATATGGCACCTCTTCCGATCCTTGGTCTCGTATACATTCTATAGACAAAGGGATCATTCAGTCGATGATGATAGGAGAGATGTCATGGGAATATTACCACCATTGTTCCCACCTTCAAGATAACAATGAAGATTATTCAAGCAACCTTAATCATCCTTCAGTTTTGATTTTCTATCAAAAACTGTAAAACAAGGACCCCTGGAGCAAAATCCAAGTTGAGTCTTTCAAAGATCTTGAAGGTAAACCTTCATTCCAACCACCGCATTGAATGCAATGAAGCTTGGGGGGCATGCACCTCGATTTGCGTCATTATGCTGGGGGCATGCGAAATTATAACAAGCATAGTTTTTTGTTTTAAGTTTGTGTAAACATGAAACCAAAGACGAGCAATATTTCAGCAAAATCCAAGCTCATTAAAAAATAAACCTAGCACTGAGCACATGTTGGCACAAGGTTCAAGCTCATTAAAAAATAAACCTGCCTTCAGTAAACAACCTTTGTGATTGTTTTGCTATTAGCCTTTTGAGCCTTGGTCGTGTTCTTACCGTCACCTCAACTCTTTGAGCCGATCATACGCTTCCACTTGATTGTTTAATATTTTGAGGAATAGTTGCGACGAGTGATTCTGCTAGCCACCCTCTTTACACTGCTGTGTTTGATAAGTTCCAAACTTACCTGGAACTAGTTGCTACCCGAAAACACCACTCGTTCCTAAAAAACGAGTCTCTTTTTTAAGCTCTTTTTAGGCTCGTAAAATATGAAAAGGTTGCCGATCTACTGGCCTTTCCATCTCGTTAAAGTAAAGGGAAGTGCCATCCCTCCTCTACATTTTAATATTTTTGGACCTGAGGGATCCTTCCACAAAAATATCGAGCACTTGTCTTTTTCGGCTCACTAAAATTATCGAAAAGTCATCCCTTTTGTATCATTTTATACTTTTTTCGACTTAAGGGATTATACCACGAAAAAGGACTGCTGGAGTTTCCTTTTCATCTCTTTTCAAACTCTCTAAACATGAAAAGGGCTGAGTTATCCTTGTCATTAAACTTGCTAAAACAATAGCGACAAACTTTTCCATCCAGATGAGAGCGAGTTTCACTGTCGCTAGGCTTGGTAAAACATAGCGACATGTTTGCCCGAAGGGAAAATTATAGAACAAGCATATATTATCCTCCTCAAGCTTGACAAAAATAAAGAGGTACTGGTTAGCAATGACTGGGGAAAAAGGGAAGAAAACTTGAAGAACTTCATTGGTAGCAGGTCACTCTTGAACATGACACTTTCACTCCATCACCATGATTGAGTCGGGTTGGGCTTTTCCGTTCACCGATCGCATCACCATTGGTCCTCCTTACCATCCATTTTTGGGGTTAACGCTACCAATCCATTTCATTGTTGCTGATATGTTCAAGAGAAGTCGCTCAGAGAATTCACCAACCCAACTAATGCCTCATCCACTGTAATACCTTCACTCTCCATTTTTCATGACCGCCATTCCTGAACCTTGTATCACCAGATCGTTTTCACCTCCACAAAATCATTTGCTTCGTTTCATGTTGTAGATGTGGGATTCATTAAGGCCCTCCTATGATGGATCACTTCTTGTCGACATCAGCTTATTATCCAAGAAGTTGTGTTAGGAACAAGCCTTTTAGTACTTTGAAGCTTGCATGCCTCAATGGCAAGTTTCTCACTTCCGGCGATAGGTTTATATCAATGGCCTTCGACCGAAAGATTTTGCGTGGTGTTTGACATCGACTTATATATTCACACCACATGAATTGTACTGTAGTACCTTGAGGGTCATTATCATTATCAGTGATTCCTCCATACCTGTTAACAACTTACATCATTAGCTGGTAATCAGGCGATGTCTTTCCATGTTCGAATCCAGAACATCTTTTCACATGGATCGACTTGTGCATCGAGTGAAGATTGAAAGAGTTTGAAGACCCTGGATCTAGTTTCATCCATCTGGGCTGTGATATATTCAGGAAATTAAAGACATCAAATGTACTCCATAGCTGCACATATGATCATCCAAGCTAAGGGATGATGGCTCTACAAGAATCACCAGTGTGCAATAGTAGACGATTGTCTGTCCTATGTACATGAAAATGAATTTATAAAGCTAAGCATGGGAATGCCTGCCTCAGTTAGATCATGAGAATAATATGAAGATAATGTATTATATTGTATCTTATTATAGGTCACCTTCCAGTTCGAAAAACCTCGGATCCTCATGATAAAGCATTTCACCCGACATCAGAAGATTTACGACCTCATGCTTTAGGGGGCAATTGTTATAGACATATTTGGGCATTACAACCCCAATCACATATGTTGATAAACCAAGGGCTCTTAAACTCCTAAAAGTTTTGTTTCATACCCTAAAGGATCATGGTCAAATGATTATATCATTTCCCAGAAGTTCCACCTGAAAAACTACTTAGAACTGGTCAAAACTAACCCATACAGACTGCTCCTTGGTCAAGGTGCGATGCATCTCACCTATTACACATGGGGGCTACGATGCATACTGAAAAGGCATTCTGTAGGGCGCGATGGGTGAGAGCAGACAAATGGCAGAGACAATTTGCTAAGTGGAAACCCAGAGAATATTCTAGATACTTCTCATATGACACTTGCCTCTCTGAATTCACCCAGGGATGAGTAAGAGATCATGAAATCTCCAAGTGGAACCAATAACTATAAGTGAAATGAAACTAATCAAAAACCCAGAAGCTGACTCACCCCCTTGCAAATATCTATATATGGATCCCTCATCACAGAGATCTAGAGGCTAGAATTTTGTAATTTGTAAGGAAGTGTTGTTGGTTTCTCTTTGAAGACATCGTATTGTTGGGTGATCTTGCTTTTCATGAGGTGAAGAGGGCTTTCATGCTGGGGGGATGATGCTAGATCACACAAATGGGTTGTAATCCTCTCTTTTACTTCTATTATCAATAAAGTTATTTGATTTTTCCTCCATATACTTGTGTACTTGTGAATCTTGTACTTGTATATGCAATTGTATGGTTAATGTACTTCTGATTCTACATTGTTTATGGTATCATAGATCTCTATTATTTGATGGTTTCTTGTTGCTTTGCCTCTAAAGGTGTTCTTTGAAGTGGGACAAGTGAGAAAGGAGTGGCAAGCTCTATGAAAGGAGAGAGGAAACAAGCAAGGAGCAAAGCGAAAGATTAAGGTTGGTGCTCTCTGCTTCTCTCTTATCTATATTCCATAAAGGAAAACACAAGTTACTTTGAATTTTTTGTTTCTAAGATAGCTACCCGTCTTAGTAGGATTAGTAGATTAAATAGACACTAGTTTTCTCAGAAACAAGGTACATTTCTTTGATTTTTCCTCAAGCTTTGTTCTATTTTCTTTATTAATATGGACAAAGGCCTCACAACGAAAAGGCTTTAAAAAGGAGTAGTTTACCTTTTTACCTGTCCATGCTTCCTCTAGAATACCACCATCCAAGGAACTTGAAGGCCCTCTGTTTATTAGATAAACAATAGTATCTACAGCATCTGCCTAAAATTGTAAAGGCAATCCTGCATGCAATCTCTTGCACCTTGCATGCTCCATGATTGTTCTATTCATCCTTTTTGACACACCATTTTCTTGTGGTGTTGTTGGAACTGTCTTCTCTCTGCGAATTCCATGCTCTGAATAGTACCTATCAAATTCTTTACTGCAATATTCACCTCCCATTATCTGATTTGAGACACTTCAATTTCTTTCCCATCTCAATCTCAACGAAAGCTTTCCATTTCTTGAAAGTATCAAATACATCAGGTTTATTCTGAATACAATAAATCTAAGCTTTTCTAGTTGCATCATCAATAAAAGTAACAAAATAATGAGAGCCACCAAGAGATGATACCTGAGCAGGTCCCCATACATCTGTATGCACAAGCTCTAATTTTTTGCTCTTCTTTTGTTTCCCAACTCTGAGAAATCTAACTCTCTTCTGTTTTCCATAAATGAAATTCTCACAGAAGTCAAAATCAACATTCTTCAAACCTAGCAAAAAATTCCTTGAGTGAAGAATCTTCATCCCCTTCTCACTCATGTGTCTGAGCCTATGATGCCATAACGCTGCATCTACTCCTTTGGAAGTTAAAACATTAACAAAGTTAGAAATACCATTGCATAAATACAATGTACCAACTGTTTCGCCTTTTGCTATTACCAGAGCTCCTTTGGTGACCTTCAAAGATTTATCTGTGAAAGTTGTCACACAACCTTCACCACCTAACTGCCCTGTTGAAATCATATTTTTCTTTAGATTTGGAACATGCCTTACCTCCTTTAGTAGCCATTGGTTTCCATTTTGCTGTTTTACAAGAACCGTACCCATTCCAACAATTTTACAGGGTTTATCATCACCCAAATCGACTTGTTCAAAATCTCCTTGAACATAGTCATGAAAATATTTCTTATCAGGTGTGGCATGGAATGAGGCCCCTGAATCTACCACCCAGGAATCAATAATATTTTCAAAAGAAAGAATCAACGCATTTGGTAACACCTCACCTGTCACATTTGCTTCATGATTGTTTTCTTGTTGTGCATCTCCTTCTTTTCCATTCCGATATCTACAGTCTTTCTTTAGGTGTCCTTTCTTTCCGCATTTCCATTACACTATCCCTGATTTGGACTTGGATCTACCTTTCCTTGATTTACTGCGATATCCTGAGCTCTTTCCTCTTTCCATTCTTCTTCCCCTAGACTCTGCACTCAACACATTACCCGATGTCTTACCAGAGCTTTTTCGTTGCATTTCCTCACTAAGGATAGCACCGACAACATCATCAAACTTTAAAGTACTAGATCCAGAAATAGAGTTACTAATGGCCATTACTAAACCATTCCAATTTTCTGAGAACGAGCACAAGAATAACAGAGCTCTAACTTCATCATCAAAGTTTACCCCTATAGAAATTAACTAGCTTGTAACTGTATTAACATCATTTAAATGGTCTGCAACAGATCCACCTTTCGCCATCTTCATATTAAATAACCGTTTCATAAGAAATACCTTGTTTGAGGCCGAGGGTTTTTCATATAGTTTCACCAACGCCTGAATCAAACCCTCTGTCATTGTTTCCTTCGAAATGTTTAAGGTAACCGACAATGTGAGGCACAACCGTACTATTCTAAGTGCCTTTCTATCGAGAATGTTCCATTCTGCATCTGTCATAGCCGTTGGCTTCTTTGTTTTTCCGCTTAATGGTAGGTACAGATCTTTCTGATACAGATAATATTCCATCTGCATCTTCCATAGCGGGAAGTTTTGGCTGTTAAATTTCTCGACCTTAAACTTACCATCTTCCGCCATTGCTCCCACTCGAACCAGGAAGCCTTCTCTCTTGTGAGTTTGTCAGCCAGATAGACCTTCGGCTCTGATACCAGTTGTTAGAAAATTATATATTACAGAGAAATGGAACACATAAAATATTGTAGAAATATAAACATATAAAACGCATAAAACAAGAGAGACACAGATATACGTGGTTAACCTAGTTTGGGCTATGTCCACCCCGAATAACCAGTCCTTCCTTTTTATTATCCAACAAAATGAAGAGACAGAACCTACAACAGATTCATTGTAATATCCTCTGTTTTCTCTCACAGTGTCACTTATCTATTTTTGGCTCTGAGAATACACATCTATATCACAGCCTCAATACAATACCCTCATACAAAAAGAGGGGTTGCCTTCTAGGGAAAAAATCCCTAAACTAAACATAAATTCTACCATTAGATCATTCACCTAATGAACGGCCCAGATTGACTAGAAATTATAATTACTTTTACAAGGCAATTTTACATCTGTTTTTAGCTTCGGGGGCGCTGCCCCTGAAACGCCTGCTGAGGGACCGCTAGCCCCCAGACCCCGCAGGGGGGACAAGTCTCCCCCGCACACCCCCCTACCCCCTGCGTTGAGGGGTGTACAATCTTCTGGGGTATACATCTGGCTGAAACAAAGACCTCTAAATTAGGATGATAATCATGCTCCATACCCAACATTTTGGCAAATTTGGATATGAACATTTTAGAAAGATTAATTTGTAAATGGCTCCATTGAAACATTCATATACCTAACAAAAAAAAAAAAAAAAAAAACCTTTCAAGTAGATAAATTAGGAAAAATAAAATCAAGCTTGATTGCTTTTTTTTTTTCAAGTTTTTGATTACATTTTTTTTAAGTTTTTAGACTTTAAAATATTTAGATTTTTATAGAATTTAGATTTCTGTGATCCATAATATGTTTGTGAGAATGATTTCAGCAAAATCACATAAAAAATCATTTGTCAACCTCACAAAAATATTAAAAAAAATCATGTTTTGATTTTAAATAAAAAAAACATGTTAGATTTTCATTAAAAAATAAAAAAATCATTTTATTTTTATTTTTCAATAAAAAAATTCATGTTTTTGAATAAGGAAAATGAAAATTTTGAAATCAATTTTCTTCTCTGTTTTTCATTCCCAAAAGAATTGGTAAACTAAAGAAGGTTCTCATGTGACCTGTAAAGAAAATCAATTGCATTAGCTTAAAAATCAAAATCGAAAATAAAAAAATTCTTCATAATATCTATATCTATATCTATATCTATATCTATATCTATATCTATATCTATATATATATATATATATAGATATATATTATATATATTATATATTTATATATATATATATATATTTATATATATATATATATATATATATATAATATATAATATATATATATATATATATATATATATATATATTGCTTCAAATTGTTGCATATCCATTCCTTTTTTTTGAGAAGCTGTAGAAACGGTTCATTTCCGCAGCCTAGCTTGGTTTCTCCCGGAGCTGGAGGATTGGTATGAAAACTGAGTCTTTCTTCTGCCATTGGATCGACTGATCTAGGCGGCTATTGGTGGCCACTCACCAAATCCACTTGGACCCTCACCATTGTTTCTTTCAGCTTTTCAGTTTCCTTAATTGTAGCACAATTTACTATTTTTAGCAGTTTTTCGGGTCCTAAACTTTTGGAGCTATTTTGAGGCCCTAAACGATGTTTATTGGGAAATATGGGGGCAACATGGGTGCATGGACTGATGTTTCCCTTCCCAAAGTTATAGTTCTTGGATAGATCTTTATAACGAGATATTGTACGCTCAAATAGATATCGTATGCCAAAGTTACGACCCTAGGAAATTGATGTACCAATTTACCCAAACGGGGCCCACAATTTGGCGTTTCCTCTTCTAGGGTTAGGTTTTGGGATGTGAAGGGTTTTCCATTGTTTCTCAACGATAAATAGGCCTTCGAGCCTCATTATAACACAGTTCAAAGGCATGTAGCCACCACATCTCTTCTCAAAGATAAACTACCATCGCCCTAGCTATTTATTTCCATTTTCTGTTTGTAAGCATATCTCAGTATTTTACATTAATGAAATGAAGTACTATTTCCACTGCATATTTGTGTTTATGGTTATCTCTGTAATTTGTTGTGTTCCTATTTAAATCCAGATCAATAGTATCAGAGTGGTCTGCTTTTTTCTCTGTTTTTCTTTGCATGTCCCTAATGAGGTCAGGATATAAGGAGTTAGGGCTTGAACTAGTTGAACCTTTACAAGACCAGCCTCAAAAATCCCGATGACCTCCCATGGCGGATGAGAATAAAGATGAGGGGGTAGGAAATCCTATCAAAATCTTTCTCAAAGAAGCCCTCGAGTGACAAAGGAATGCGATGATGGACAAATTTGCATAGATCCTTCAACGACTACCTAGAGGCGACACATCGGCTTCCAACAACGACTATGGAAATGTCACATCCTTTAAGGTATAAGTTAATTTTGAAATCCCCATATTCAAGGGTCTAATAGATGCAAATGCCGTAGATAAATGGTTAAATCTGCTAGAGGGTTATTTTTCTGTTCATGATTTTTCCAGTCGGGAAAAGATTATTTTCGTTCTTCTCAAAGCAGCCCCCCACGTCAAGGACTGGTGGGAAACAACCTGCGAGTAGAAGAATGAAAGTACGGGCTCACCATTTTCAGCCACACCCACTTGAGATTCATTTCGGGATGCCATCAAGGAGCAGTACTACCCTGTCAAAAGCTATGTGGACAAATACATAAAGTGGACCATGCTCAGACAGGGAAGGGACCAAGATGTGCCAGAGTTCACCAACATTTTTCATACCGTTCGCACACAGTTGGGTATTAAAGATTCTGATTTGCATCTGGTACTCAAATACCGCGGTTACCTGCACAAGTACATCCAGGAAGAAATAGAATTCCTGAACATCTCCTCGCTCGGCATGACATACCGATATGCCGTCAAGGTTAAGCAAAAGTTTAAATAGAAGAAGCAATATTTTGGATCTGCAAATCTAAAGCAAGGGAAAGGTGCCCTCAAACCACATAACAAATGACAAAGTCAAGGCGGGGTGACCCAAGACAACCCCTTGAAGCCACAAGAAAAGAACAACACCACGAAGTCAAAGCAGGACAAGGAAAGTGGTGTGAGTTCCACAAGAGTCCCACTCATAACACAAATGAGTGTCAGACCAAGCAGTCGCTAGTGGCGGAGTTGAAGGCTTCAGAATCAGATGCATGTTTCGACCTTGAGCTAGAAACCAACAAGGGGAATGGCAAAGGGAAGCAGATCATTAATGCAGAGCCCAGTGTCACTGTTGCCACCACGAAGATCCAGAAGAATGAGCTTGAAGATCCACAGGAGGGGGAATGTATTTTCCACTCACAGATGTGGGTGAAGGGTTCGCCGTTGCAATTCATTGTCGACAGTGGTAGCCAAAAGAACTTCATTTCAGCAGAGGTCGTGAAGCGGCTGGGCTTACCAAGCACATCACATCCACAACGTTCACCATCGGGTGGCTTCATCAAGGACGAGATCTTCGCGTGAGCCAGCAGTGTTGCCTTCCATACAACATCAAGCCCTTCACAGATGAGGTATTGTGTGATGTTACACCTCTGGATGTTTGTGATGTATTATTAGGCCAACCATACTTGTGGAGGCGACATGCTCTATATGAGTCAAGGCCTCGCGCTGTCATTATTTCTTTGGATAATTCATTATACAGGATACCAGAGGTAGCCCCACCTACCGCCACCTCTTTGATCTCTACTAAGAAAGGTAGCAAGCTCATCTCCCAAACTAGGAAATTCATCTGTCTGGTTTGCTCCCAAAGTAAGGGGAAGATCGTCACCACATCCATGACCCTTGTGAAGGGTTCCTCCATGCAGCAGCAGCAACAGAGGGATACGATCATGAAAGAACACAAGAACAACTTCTCCTCACCTATAGGGGTACCACACAAGCTTCAGGTGGGAAAAAAAGTCTGGTTACATTTGCAAAAGGAATGCCTTACAAGAGCCCACCAGAAGCTCCGACCACGCCGACATGGTCCTTACAGCAGTACCAAGGCTGTGGAGAACAATGCTTTGGAGCACAACATTCCTCCATTCCTTTGCTTGCACCAAGTGTTCAATGTGTATCGTCATCGACCATGCTTCCCACCATTACTGGACACATAAGAGATTGTAGAACAACTCACCAGCAACCTAGCTCAATAGAAGCTTCCTCATCCTAGGGAGGAACTCAACGCAATGGAGACCATTTCTTCCTAAGAGGGGAGGAATGATCCAGGTGGATATTGGTGGCCACCTGCGAAATCCACTTGGACCCCCACCATTGTTTCTTTCAGCTTTTCAGTTTCCTTAATTGTAGCACAATTTACTATTTTTAACAGTTTTTCGGGTCCTAAACTTCCAATGCCGTTTTGAGGCCCTAAACGACGTTTTTTGGGAAATTTAAGGGCAACATGGGTCCACAGACCGATGTTTCCATTTTCAAAGTGATATTTATTGGATAGATCTTTCTAACAAGATATTGTATGCGTCAAATGAAGATCATATGCCAAAGTTACGACCCCGGGAAATTGATGTATCAATTTACCCAAACGGGGCCCACAATTTGGCGTTTCATCTTCTAGGGTTAGGTTTTGGGATGTGAAGGGCTTTCCATTGTTTCTCAACGATAAATAGGCCTTCAAGCCTCATTGTAACACAGTTCAGAGGCGTGTAGCCACCACATCTCTTCTCAGAGATAAGCTACCATCGCCCTAGCTATTTATTTCCATTTTCTGTTTGTTAGCATATCTCAGTATTTTACATTAATGAAATGAAGTATTATTTCCGCTGCATCTTTGTGTTTATGGTTATCTCTATAATTTGTTTCATTCTTGTTTAATTCCATATCATTGAAATCCTTTTCAAGCTACTTTCATCTTATCCCACAACCTTAGTGATTGATTTGATTGATCGAATAGGCAAGCCAGAGGCAAGAGCATCTCAACCAATTCTAATTTAAGTCCTAGTTTCATATTATCCAGTCACAGATCCAATTGACCGAACCGAGTGGACCCACTACAGTTGATTTTATTGATTCAGTTAAAGTGTAACTACCTTCGCCACAGGCTGGTGGCCCAAAAGGTATTCCGACTCAAACAACAATGCAACTGGGTTAGTACATCCAAAATGCAGTGAGCACTCTAATATACCGTGCCAATACAACAAGAAGTGATGCTTAGAGGTTGTGAAGCACATAATAGTTCGAAAATTTCCTTGTTAACACATCCAGAAAAACTACCTCATATATATTCTAAGTTAATGCTCTCCTTATCCATGCTTGGCGGTGGACATGAAAGATCGAGCAAGTGATTTTTTTTTACCTAAGCATTTGCTAGAAATGTGTAGCAGTTTTCGACATGTCATTTTAAAACAGGTTTTTGGGCCAAATGAAAATGAATTTCAAAAAAATAAAACGTGGGTTTTTCTTGTATTGGGATTAATTACATTTCCCAGGAGTGATTTTCTCAAATTCGTAATTGTTTGAGAGATGTTTAGGGTTTTATGGAGCTCTATGTGCCAGATTATGTGAGAAAAATGGTTTTCAATTTAATGCATAGATAGATAACTACTTCAGTTGCAACCATACTGAAAGGATAATATCTGGTTTACTTGATCTACAAGAGGTGGATCCACTAAGATAAAACTCAGAGGTTTGAATGTGAATTCTGTTTTGGGCACAAAGTCGAATCCTGGCAATGATGGAAAAAAATGTTAGCTAAGGAAAACAAATCTGGTTGTTGTAATTTGTGGTAGTTTCAACTCCTACAAATCCTCACGCATTTACACCCAACGTTTCCAAGTTAAAGACACCCCAACAATGTTGGAGTTTAGTTTAGAGTTTTGGTGATGATGTTGTTTATGTAAAAGACCTTGCAAAACCAAAGAATCCTTATAACAAGAGGTGAAGGAACTTGCTTGCATATGGCAATAGTTAGGAAATAAATCATTTTCATCCCACAAGAAATAGCAGCGTTGGGATATTTAAGAAAGAAATGCATACTAGTAAAAGCACCTTGGCCCTTGCTGTTTCCATGAGCAAGTTAAGGGAAAATTTAGAGAAGTATGAAAATGAGGCACACCTACCTCCACTGCAACCTCAAGGTAAATGGCAAAGAAGCTTTGCATCCCCAAGATCGTTCTTGCTAATAATTTATAGGGTGTTTAGCTTCTGATAACACCGTCATATTTCCATCGAGGTCTGTGGAAATTGAAAATTCTTTGCGACTGTTTTCACCAAAACTTCACACTCATCATGACAGATTATGAAATGATTTTCCCTTTAAGATTTCACACGTGAAAACATTTTATACATGGCAGTTTCATTGTTTTTTATTACATTGATTTTTGTCATATTTTATTTTTTGTTACATTGTGTTTTTTCTTAAGAATGTTATATGTTTTGCTTTGTTTTTAATATTTATGTTATATGTTACAATTTTTTTTTATGTGTTTTAGTGTTTTATGTATAATGTTATGTTTTTTTTAAGTACATATTTTAATGTTATGTTTTTTTTTTTTTTTTTTTTTACATTTTAATGTTATGTTTATGTTTTAGTTTTAGTTTGTACATTTATGTTATATGATTTTTTATTTATAATTTTGTTTTGTATATATATTTTAGTTTGTAAATATATGTTTTTCTTATATGTATATCTATTTTACTTTTTAGTTTTGTAAATATTTCATTATTTTTTAAATTGTATGTTTTATTATTATTTTTTTTCAAAAAAATTGCCATGAGAAAAATTATATTTTTTTTTGATGTGAAATTCAATTAATGTTTGGAGCAAAGTAAAAACACAAAAAAGGAACTTTCGAGATGATTCACTTACACACCTGTCGAAGAAAAAAAATGTTCTATTTGCTCATTTTTCTAGAAGAGGTATTGATCAATTTGAAGATTGGACTGGCTATTTGTTCATAACAAAAATGCGTAGTTGTGTGTACTTAACTGTCTGTTCAGGATTTTAGCTACAAAAAATGCGCAATTCTACAACTCCGTGTTTAACTCAATGATCTATTTGTCAACAATGCATTCTAATCAGAAAATCATGATCAAAATTTATCAGATTTGCCTAATGATTATGTTTTCAAGCATGATGTAGGAAAGAAGAATAACTATCAAGGCACTTTATCTGCAAGATTGATTGATGAATTTTTTTATCGAAGATTGTTTTGTAGGAATCATCAAGCATCCACAAATAATATTTCTTTATCTTTATGAAATTCTATGATTCAAACATAAATTGAGGAAATTGGGTTTTTCAGAAATTGGATTTATTATCGCAATTTTGAAATTGGACTAACCGTTGAAACGAAGACACGTTATGAACCTGTTAGTTATGCAAATTTTTTGTATGTATCAAAAAGAAATTTATCACTTCTCTTTGAACACAGTTACGTTTTATTGCAATGTTAGTGCCATGATTATTTTCAGGTTCCAAGGAAATCGGAGAATTGAAGGAAGCCAATTATGCAGGATTGGTTTTCTACGACCAATTTCAAGAGATATGAACCAATTGAATCCGTTTCTGTCATTCATAAATTTCATCATTTTTCCTCTGCAAGCTATTCAAGCATTTTTATCTAAACATTGTCATCACCATTTTCCTTGCAAAGAGTCGCATGTTTCCTTCACATTTTCCATTTACATTTTTCATAATTTCCATTCATAGAGACATTCAACTCAATTACATGCTGATTTTTCCTTTTGCTTTCCGTTCGCTCATTTACCCTCTTTTCATTTTCCTTTCCATTAAACAAACCTTAATCCACTACAAAAGTTTTCATTTATAGTCCTTCCAAAATCATCATTTCATACTCACGTTAGATGAGGGAGGATTCATTATGGCCTCCCTTCTAACAAGTCTTGGGATATCGACATCAGCACATTGTCTAACTTCAGGGCTAGTGTCCTTATTAGTACCTTGAGGCCTGTGTGTACTAGTGACAAGTTCTCTCACTGACAATCATGGGAATACATCAATGTTCCTTGATTGTCAAATTTTGCAAGTGGCTCGACATTAGCTCATCTATTCACATTTTACAAGATATACTTAGGTACCTTGGCACTCGTTGACATTAATGGCAAGTTTGCCTCACATTGGTTAAATATATTCATTAATGGCCGGTAATCCAATGATTTCTCTTCATGCCCGATAGCAACACATTTATTTGCATGACTAGAATTGTACCATCGGGTTTTGTAGTAGGTGAAAACTATATAATTTCAACATTTTGCAGCAGATACAGTAGATTTAGCAGCAACAATAAAGAATCCACTTTCACCACCTCATCCACCATTTATGCAACCAAGAAGAAAATGAAATTCTAAATTCTATTTCGTGATTGAGCAACAACTACAACTTTTTTACATATGGACAGTTTGTCCACTTCCTAGCTAAGTAAATGTATGTTCTTTTCTAGCTTTTAATCATAAAATTCCTTGAATGCTGAAATTATAATTTTTGGAAAATACTTCACCATATTTCCTTTCTCATTTGAAAAATACCGTAAACACCTTTGGTTGGGGGGGAAGGGACATCCATTAATTATCACATCCATATCACTTCATTAGATTTCACTTCATTTCATCCTAACATACTTGTCCTAATCGTTATAATTGCCTTATGTTCAAAAGTTATGCGATTTGCAAATAAATGCCTAAATGATGAGCATGTTATATGTTTGATTCAAAGATGCATTCTTAAATATGTTTAATGAATCTTGCTGACAAAAAGGAACAAGGTATTGAAACACAAGAACCAATACCAATTAAAAGTTGGTTGTCACTCAATAACCAACAAAAAATGTTGTAATTCAATGTATGACAAGGAATACTTTTCAAAAAGAAATTAAATTGTCAAATGCAAAGTTTTAGGACAATTTATATAAGCCAAGCTCATTCAAAAGAAAATCATGATTAAGCAATGCAGTAGATTGCATGATGAAATGCAATAACATCAGTTGGGGGGTATGTAGTGTTACGCAGCAATTTGTCACCGTTGGTCACCGTCCCTGTTACTCTGGCTTTCGCACATTGGAGGACACATTTATGGACCTGTGACCAGTGACAAAACCAAAAAACACTTGCATTGTATTCCCCTAAGTATGAACATCATATTCCTTGAAGACACCTTTTGTTGATTATCCCTAAAAAGTCCCTTTTTTCCATTAGCGCGGGTTCACAGTGTCTTGCCCGCACCAATGACTCAGTTCCTTAAAAGGAGGCGCGCCCATTAACGCTCTGTCATAGAGAAAAACCCGCGCCACCTAAATTTGGTTATGATTTTTAGCCAGCGCACACTGAAGTGTTTTTTCCTCTTTGTTCATGGAGTTCTCTAAAGGAAAAATCCTCATGGAAGTGGTCGAGTGTCATATTTTTATCCATGACAACTAAGTTCAGTGGCTATTCAGGGATAATACTAATCTTCAGTAGGTGTCCTGATACAATGCATACTCCTTCCTCCTCCATCTATAAATGACTGTCCCCCTACATTAAACCAACTAGTTTTGCTAGAGCTATTGTGAGTACTGAAATAATGCTAGAGTGATAGTGAGAATTGAGAAGTATAGAGGGGTTATGCTGCCAAAATATTGAGAGAGAAGAGGTCACTTTGCAAGGCGTATTTAGCTGCTTGCCCAGTCAGAGGAGGTTCAATGTTAGAACCTTTGGTTGTAATCTTTCTCTGTTTTTACTCATTAATAGACGACTATCATTATGGTTCCACTCATGTGTCTTTTAATGGTATTTGAGTTATGTCTTTTCTGGCCGATATATAATTACATATACTAGATTTTCTGCTTGTGCTTGTATCGTTCTTTGCATGTGCAGGTATCCATTCACAAGGATCGTGAGGATTGTGACCAGTCGGAGCAAAGGAACGGGAGCGGCGATTCTTCTACAACTACTAGCGTTGGAATCCAGGTAGACCATCATGATCGATCTCTGATTTATGTAATTAGGAACCTGCGTGTGAGCGTTGTGTGATTGTTGCTAGACCCGTGTTGGGCTAGTGGGATCGCCTCTGTCCGCAGAGGGGATTTACTAGTTCAACAATTTGGCGACTCTACTGGGGAGAAGCTTGTTGTTTGTTTTTGTGTTGTTTAATTTGTAAACTGTAGACGGAGCCTGAAGCACGTCCAGATAGCCTTCGAAACACTACTGCTATGCAGTAGTGAAGTAGATCAACGCCACTTCAGTCAATCTCTGGTTTAGTTTACAAACTAAACAATTTCAACCTTGCCTTGCATGTCAATTTTTCTCTTGTTTACTGGCTTGAATAGCTTTCTGGGTTGAAGTTCTTGCTGTTTCTTGCTTGCTGGCTTTTCTAGATACTGTAAACCAAGCCTGGAACTACCTGTTTTGTTTTTTTTTGCCTGGCAAACTTGATTAGCGCGGTTTTTAATCTGACAGTCACGCTGATTGGCGCATGTTGCTCTCAGACAACCCACGCCAATCTCTGTATATCGCGAGTTGCAATCTGACAGTCGCGCCAGACTTGTCAATTTTCTCAATCAGTTTGTTTGTGAGCCTTCTGAGCTTGGATCTATGTCTTTTTGAATCTTTTACACCTCCTGGAAGTTTGTTGGACTGTTATATGACTGGTTGTTCTTTTCATCCTTCAGTTGTTCGCCTTTTTCTATCGATTTAATATCTTAACCTCCGTGGCTTTGCATGTCGAGCCTTCTGTCGGATTTATGGTTTGCTGATCCAGTCAGTTTATTGGTTGTTTTCTACATTCTTCTGGTAGTTGTACAAGTTTTGCATTATTTGCTGCAAGTAACTCACTTTTAGCTTGTTTATTTCTTGCCTGACTTCATTGAAAATTAGATTACATGGTTCTTTGAAGGTCTTGCTGTTTACTTTGCTTTGATAGGTCATTTTTCATGTTTCAGAACTGGTCCTAGATTCCTTTGAGTGGATAACCTGTTTAGTCTATATCTCTTGAAATCTATTACTATCATCAAAGAAAAGAAAAAAGATTTTTTGCTTTTCATTAATTAGCATTTTGTGTTAATTTTTGCTTTTAAAAAAGAAAAAGAAAAAGATTTTCCTTTCTCGTTATCAGCTGCATTAGAATCTTTGTGATCGTTTTGTTTGTATAAAACTCTTAACTCTCCCATAGATAGAGTTCATTCAATGAAACGATACAATTTTCGCATATAGTTGCATTTAGGAAATTTCAAGAGACCACATACGGTAAGACCGGAAACTAAAACTTAATTAAAGATAAACTGTAAAATGATTTCAATGAACCTAACAACGCATTGAAACATAACGCTCACATTCTAGAGGTCTAGGTTAGAGACGTGTTCCGGCGTCTTTAAACCTGGTAGTTTATCGTTGAGTGGTTGGGTGATTCCTCCACGGTGAAACGGTAAATGCCAGTACGGATTGTGCTCCCACGTACCGTCGAGTATATATTGGGAGACCCCTATAGGCTTGCAACCTTTGATCCATAGGAAGTCGAGTCTGCCGCCCTACAAGCCGTAATGCACTGAACACAGCATTCAGGAAGATTGACTGCAGTACGGGAAGTCCTTGGTGTTCATCTGTTCGCCAAGGTGTATATAGAAATTTTACGGATTGTTTGGCAAACCTTTTACCTAGTTTTCTAGACTAGTCGCTTTTGATCCTTTTCAGACTCTCTAAAAGAAAAGGTGTAAGTGAGCAGCTTGTCACTTCGTGCTCATTAAACAATCGAAGGAGACTAGAGTCATCTTTTCGTCCTTTTCTCGACTCTTTAAAAATGAAAAGGTCAAGTTAAGTGTCTTAAAATCTATTTGGCCACGATCACATAACCCAGTTAAATTTTGTTTGCGTTAGTCTGAGTAGGGACTGGTTTCGCTAGATTCCCTAGGATTTTTGTGAAGTCTCATCTTGGAGGAACTACTAATCTCGTCTTCCGAGAGTCCGGTTGTGAGTCAAATTCTCCCTATTGTTCCAAGTATACAACCGATCAGCTCTCGTGCTCCAGGCGACGAGGATTACCAATTTTATACGAACCCTATTTGGGAACCTTCTCAAAATGGTATCCCTTTTTGGGAATATACTTCTCCTCGGAAACCTTTTCCTTCCGACATGGAAAATCCATCACCTACTACTACTGACGAATCCGGCGTGCCAGGGGACGAGATTCCTAGCACAATGGAGTCTACTCATGTTAGTAGGACTGCTACTACCGGGGGACTGCCTCTTGGTTATAGAGCATTGCGTGATTTTATATCATCTCCTTTTCCGACCTCTATTTGGTCACCACCCGTCTTTTCCAATACGAAGCCTTCGACTCCACCACCTCGTAGTACAATTGTTACTTTGGTGACAACCCCTCCAATTATATATGTGGCTCCTTCAACCCCTATTTTTAGCCGACCTTCGTCCTCTTTATTTGCAGGCTTTGATCCTACATCTAATGTCTCACTTGGGGGGCAGTATGATCAGTATCTACCACCCTTTGGTACTGGTATAGGTCAGCTGTCAGTTGGAGAGCTTTCGGTTCCACTATCCATAGATTGGGGTTCTACCTCTTATCATGGTGGTCAAGCATCGTATTCTCAACCTGAAAAACCACACCAGCAAAATCTACAAGGACAATCCTTTCAAAAAAATCCTTTTGCTTCTAGTGGTCCCTTTTTTACTCCTCATACACAACGTACTAGTAACCCAGGCCAACCTTCTATTCAACAAGCTCAACCTGGTCTCCAGCAAGGTTCTCATACTGGACAAAATGGTCAATCGTTTGTTAATTCGAATCAACCTAACGTCCAATATACCCAAGTTTCCAGCCAAGCTGCCCAAACGATTGGTCAACCAATTGTCCAGTATACTCAGTCTTCTGGACAAACTGGTCATCCTCAAACGCAACCATCTGGTATGATAGGACAACCCTCTGCTGCACATCAGCAGGGAAGCCAACCTCAGTATCAGCAGGGAGGCCAACCTCGGTATCGGCAGGTAGGCCAAACTCAGTATCAGCAGGTAGGCCAACCTCAATACCAGCAAGGTTATCCTTCCACTCAGATAGCCCAAGGTTATCCATCTACTGGCGCTGCTCAACCTGGCACCTGGACCCAAGTAGGATCTCAAAATCTGTCTGGTTCTCAAATGCAGGCTGGAGGTCAATCTCAAACTTTTTATCAAACTCAGCCTGGGTCTCAAACTCAATTTGGGGTCCCACCGCACTACGGTTACCAGCAACCTCAAGGCCAACATTTGTTTGCTCCTTACCAAAATTATCAACAACCACATGCTACTTCTGCAGCATCGTTTGGTAATCCTTATGCTGGGGAGAAAAGCACAAATCCCTAGGGCCAACATACTATGGGGGCAAATCCATCAGGGCAAGGCCCTTGGGGGCCACCACCACCTGGTTGGAACCCGGGTGTCCCATCTTTCCAGCAGCCTCAGATGTCATTTAATCCTCAGTTACCATTTTTAGCGACTTTAGAATTACCAGATGTGTCCAAATTGACTAATGATCCTATCCTTCATAATCCTTACTGGCCTCCGGTTCCTACCAAAATTCCTGGTGATTGCCCGAAATTCAATGGTAAAGCTAATGAGGATCCACAAGCTCATGTCATCACTTATCATCTATGGTGCTCATCTAACTCATGGCTTGATGATTCGATTCGGCTTCGCCTCTTTCAAAGGACTCTCACTGGCTCCGCCGCTAAATGGTATATTGAGCTAAATCGCGGATCCTTTCAGGATTTTAACTCGTTGGCTATGGCATTCCTTACTCATTTTCAGTTTCCCATTCATTATGAAACGGGCACACACACCTCCTCACGTCTTTACGACAATCAACCGCTACGCACATCTCTGATCACATTCATGAATGGAGAAGGCATAGACGTATGATTAAATTTTGGATTCCTGACCAGCTTCTTACGGATTGGTTCACGACTTCGTTCGTCCCTCCAATAGCTCGGGACATTTCTATGGGAGCATGTGTTACTCAAGAGCAAGCTATTGCGTGTGCTCAATACCTTGACTTAGTTTATTCTCAGTCAGGTACATTATATGATTATTTGCCTGATGCCCCTAGACCTGGAACATCCAAAGCCCGCCAACGCCTACAGTTGACGGCATTATTGGGTCTGTGAGTTCATCCTCCAAGAAGAATTCTGCAAACCCTGGGAAGCAAAAATCAAATGCTCCAAATGAAAACACTTCCCAGGTTACACCTCCTTCTAAACCTACCTCTGAGGTTAATGTCGTTCAGTCAACCAAGACAGAGAAAAACCTCGAAATCAAAAAATAAAGAGAAAGGGAAAAACAAGTCGGAACAACCTAAGCAGGAATAACCTAAACCTCAATCTGAGGAGAGTGCCAAACGCAAACCCAAGTATCCTTGTCTTATCTGTGATGAGGATCACTATACCAAGGATTGCCCTCGGTGGTCTGAAGTTAGTCGTTTGTTGAAAGGCGCTCCTGGGGTCCCTGCGGTGCTTAAAGAACCCTTTCCTTCACAGCAAACCCAAATGGTCGCTGACCCCTCTCAACCTCCCTCTTCTTTCGGTTCCCAAGTGTTTATGGCGGGAACGGTCCCTGTTAATATTAGTACTCGAACAAAAGATTATCCGTCTGCCGGCAAGGAGCCTGAGGTCCCCACCTGTGCTCCTCTGTTCAGTTCAAGCCCTCTCCACATCGAGAGACCTAATACTGAAACACCTATTCGACCCCCTCCAAAAGGAGTACTCCGGAAATCTTCTTACAACCCAAATGCCCGTGCTGCTCAGCACTATAATATCGTTGAGGATTTAGCCCAGACTCCGTCGGCTATGTCCACTTTAGAAGTTCTCCAGAGCTGCCCCTCTCAGAGGAAGTCCTTTCTATCCGTTATCAGCGGTATAGATCCGGCAGACTCAGATTTGATTACGTTCGACTTAGACAGCCATACTCAGAGACTGCCTCCCCAAATTGCCTTTCTCATACAGGTTGTTATTGATAAGAAAACTATCCATCGCACAGTCATCGATGAAGGTGCTTCAACTTGTATCATGTTTGTTGCCTGTTGGAAAGCTATTGGTTCTCCAACGTTGAGTCAGTCTCCCACAACCTTGGAAGCCTTTGATGGAAGAGCGTCCCGTCCTTATGGTATTCTCCCACGCTTACCCATTTCTTTGGAAGGGAAAACGGTCGAGATGGAAGTTGAAGTCGTTGATGCTACTTTAACCTACAACCTCCTTCTCGGACGCAGCTAGATTTATGCGATGCAAGCTGTTGCTTCATCTTAATTTCGTATCATTCGATTCCATCACCAAGGGAAGATTATTACGGTCGACCAACTGAATTTTTTTGCTTCCTCTTCAGAAGGAACTATCCCTTTTGTGGAGCATACCTCCAAATCATTTGAGAGTTTAGGTCACGGACTTTTTAAAGATCCTGCCCTTATGGGTGTTTTTCCAGCCTCGCCTCCGAATGTCGCTTCCGTCAATATGATTTCTACTTGTCTTGATCCATGGATCATTCCTCCCATTGACCAAGTAGATTCATGGGGCGACCAGATGCCGTTGAGTCCAGCCGAACTCAACTATGTTGAAATCGTAGCTGCATCGGCTCCTCTTTCTGACGTTCCTCTTTCGAGCAAAATTTTCCACACATTCACTCCATCCTTAGGGATTGCAGATCAAACTTCTTCGGATCCTCTAAAGGAAATATTTTCTTCCGACAAAGTTATTATAAAGACTATGTCTCTTGAGGAACCTCCTTGGCACGCTACCCATCATCGTTCCTCGTTGCTCTCTGTCCCTCAGGATGTGCCACCTCCTATTCAATGGTTTGCTCCTTGTTCCCCATTCTGATTCCTCCAGTCACCTGTTCAGGTTTACCAAACCTCTTCTGAAGGTAATATGGCAAACATCACGCAAACCCAGCCTATTGACATCTCTATTAAACCAGGGATCGTCGAACACGTTCATATCGGAGTCACTTGTACTCCAGAGGAGATTCAACTTTATTCGAACCTTTTTCGCGAATTTCGTGATGTTTTTGCTTAGTCTTATGAAGAAATGCCCGGCATTGATCCTAGCATAGTGGTGCATGAAATCATCACGTACCCAAGTGCTAAGCCTATTCGTCAACGTTTACGTCAAGTTCACCCCGTAAAGGCTGTAGCAATCAAGGCCGAAGTAGAAAAAATTCTTAAAGCAGGTTTTATTTATCCTATCCCGCTCACCGATTGGGTTTCAAATATCGTACTTGTCACTAAAAAACAGGGAACTATCCGCGTTTGTGTTGATTATCGTGATATCAATCGGGCTTGTCCTAAAGATAATTTCTCCACACAATTCATTGATCAGATTATTGACGAGTGTGCAGGAAGTGAAATGTATTCTTTTATGGACGGCTTTTCTAGTTACAACCAGATTAATATTGCTCCTGTTGATCAACACAAGACTGCTTTTATCTGTCTGTGGGGTACCTTTGCTTATAAGAAGCTCCCTTTCGGTCTCAAAAATGCTGACGCTACCTTCCAACGTGCAATGTCCTACGCTTTTCATGACATCTGACACATTGTACAGCCTTACCTAGATGATCTTCCAGCTCATTCGGCTAAGCGTCGGACCACCCTGCTCATCTTCGCGAGATATTTCTTCGCTGTCGACACTACCGCATCAGGCTTAATCCTCATAAGTGTGTCTTCTGCGTAGAATCGGGTCGACTTCTCAGATTTGTCGTCTCCCACGAGGGCATCCGCCTGGATCCCCTCAAAGTCAAAGCTATAGTGAATCTCCCTCCCCCTGCTACCTTACAACAATTGCAAAGTCTACAAGGAAAAGCGAATTTTTTACGTCGTTTTGTTCCGAACTACGCCGAAGTGGCTAAAGGCTTTACACGCCTGCTTAAAAAGGATGTTCCTTTTCATTGGGATGTTGTGGCTCAAGAATCTTTTGAGCGTCTCAAGGGTCTCCTTGTCTCTGCTCCATTGCTTAGCCCTCCAAACTATCATCGTGACTACATTTAGCTGCCGCCGACACCACTATTGGTATGGTTCTTGTTCAAACTGCCGAGGATGACACGGAGCATGTCATTTATTATCTCAGTAGAAACCTCCTTGATACGGAAACTCGATATGCACATGTCGAGAAGTTGGCGTTAGCCGCTATTTGCGCTGTCCAACGTTTCCGCCACTATATTCTGTTGCGTACTGCCACAGTGATTTCAGATTGCAACCCCATGACATATATCTTGTCACGCCAGTTGCTGGGGGGCAAATACTCTAAGTGGATTGTCATCCTCCAAGAGTTTGACTTGGAGCTCGCTACCGCCAAGTCCAAGAAATCGCTGGTTTTTGCTGAGTTAATTTGCTCTTTGCCATCTTCTTCTTCGCCATCTCACACGGAAGATCACATCCCGGATGAGACCTTGTTTCTCATCAGCACCCTCGACCCCTGGTATGGTGACATTCTTACGTATTTGCAAATGTCCTCCTTCCGCCCGGGCACTTCCAAAGATGCTCGGCAAAGGATTCGTCATCAATCCCAACCATACCGTATCATTGGGGATACCTTATATCGCCTCAACGCCGACTATGTTCTCTGTCGTTGTCTTACTCACGAGGAAGCTAAGAGAGTCTTGAATGACTGCCACTCAGGTGCTTGTGGCGGTCACATGTCTAGCTATGCTACCGCTCAAAAAATTCTCTGTGCTGGCTATTTTTGGCCTTCCATCTTCAAGGATTGCATTCTTGCGATCCGTTCCTGTCACGAGTACCAAATTTTCCAACGGAAGATGCGGGCACCCGCTGCTCCTTTGGACCCTGTTGTTACCGTCGGCCCTTTTGCCAAACGGAGCATTGATTATGTCACCTGTAACCCTCGCTCGGCCGGGGGGCCTGGGTTCATCATCGTTGTCGTCGATTATTTTACTAAATGGGCCGAAGCGATGCCTACTGTGAATGAAGACGGTCATACAACGGCGCAATTTTTGTTTAATCGTGTTATTTCGCGATTCGGCGTCCCTCAAGCCATCGTCATTGATCACGGGAAACATTTCCGGAATCATATGATGACAGAACTGACAACCCAGTTAAGCTTAAAGCACGATAGTTCTACCCCGTACTACCCTCAGTCCAATGGCCAAGTTGAAGCGATCAACAAGATTTTGGTTACAATGCTTCAGCGTACCGTTGGCATACATAAGTCTAACTGGCACTTGATGTTGTTCCCTGCTTTGTGGGCTTACCGAATTTCCGTGAAGGATGCCACTGGTTTCACTCCATTTCAACTAGTCTATGGACTAGAGGCTACCCTTCCGATTGAGTGTGAAATCCCTTCATTAAAATTAGCCGTCGAGCTACTTCCTAACACTACTCCATTAGAAGAACGTCTCCTTTATCTGGAGCGTTTAGATGAGACTCGTCGCCTAGCTAATTTAGCTATCGAAACGCAGAAGAAGCGAGTCAAATCTCACTTTGACCAGGCTGTTCGTCCACGTTCTTTCAATGAGGGAGACTTAGTTCTCCTATATGATCAGGAAAACGAGAAGCTAGGACCAGGAAAGCTCGAATCCATGTGGCTAGGCCCTTATATTGTCAAGAAAGTTTTGGAAAAAGGAGCCTATGAGTTAATTGATTATGAAGGGAATCCTCTCGCGCAGCCCCGAAATGGGCTGTATTTGAAAAAGTACTACGCGTGATGCTAAGTACACTTCTTTTTTGTATATACATGTACTCTAGCAAGTGTGTTGTGTATGTGTGTTAGAGTTTTTACTAGACTCGATTGTTGCTTGTCGCTTATTGTGTCTTTCGCTTCTTGTGCAGATGTCTAATACGCCTTATATTGGTTTCGCTGATGGTGCCTGTCGCAGTACTCG
>APFE030151599.1:10053-23937 GCA_000404065.3 Pinus taeda
TGATGACTTGTTTAAATTGTCCTCTGTGTTTTTTGAAATATCTTTAATGTTGAGAGGGGAAAAGTTATCATCATTAAAAACATCAGGATAAAGAGAGAAGTGTGATTCTGAAGCAACGTATTTAAAAATATCATTATGAAAAATCTTCGTTCATCAGATTCGATATAGACATCGGGTTTTAGATCATACCTTTGTGTACTGATACTTTCTGAAAGAGAAATAGTTTGCTATTCTAACCTTGGCATCTGCATTTGTTGACTTGCAATGACATTATCTGACTTTGTATCAAAGTCATCTCCTGGTTCCAAGGCAGGCTTCCCTCCAACGTCCTCGCTTTTGTCTTCTTGTATTAGAGTATGGATAACTCCTAGGCTTTGGGGGCTTTCTTCATTATGAGCGATTTGTATATTCAAATTGGAATTCTCGTTCATATTAGAAAGAAAAGAGATAAAACTCGAACTAATTTATGCTTGATCAGATATAGGAGGCAGGGAATGTTCAGCATAATCTAAAGATTCTTCCTCTATGAGTTCGCTTTCAAGATCGTATTTTAGACAATCAAGATGAAATCGCATATTAAAATCCCTAATAGATTCATCTTTTTCCGGAGATAATCAATTTCATCGTATACCTGGTCATAGTCATAACAATCAAATTCAAGAATGAAAATCTTGGCGAATTGGTCCCAGCTGTGAATTGATGCAACTGGGAGGTATCTGCACCATTTTCTAGCTTCCGCCGTGAGTGTAAGAGTAAAAATTCTACATAAAACACCTTCATCAATTCTTGGAATATCATAACTTGAAATTCTTTGAATAAATTGAAGAGCATAATTAAAAGCAGAAGAGTTATTCTTACCATTGAATTTTACCTGAGACAAGAGTCTTAACACTTCAGGTGGAGTGTTGGAAGAGGTAGGAACATGGATGCAACTCCAAATGGGAAGTTTGTGAGAAACCATCCAGATTCAAATGTTACGATTTGAAAATCGTTCCAACAGACACTATGTTCAGCCCCTCCTTCTAGCGCCAAATATGTTGAAACCCAGAAAATCGGGTCGACAACAAGGGGGATACCCACCCGGTCCGGACCTTGGTTGGTAGCTCCTTATCCGTTTGGTATAGCGGGTCTGACTGGGGATAACGGGACCAATTTCCCGATCTTGGGTGTGTGTGTGTGTGTAGAGTTGAACTATGCTGATCTAAGAGTATTTTAAAGCTAATTTAATTCAGATTCTTTAACTTTACTCTATGCTATTGTAATCTAGTGAGAAACAACACATCAAATCTATCCTAACCTGGGATTGTATATCTTCCATTATGCGATCTAAAAAGATTTCGAATAATAACTGGTAATAAAGATCATTCAGCTATTATAAGAATAGAAATCATTAAAGATAAACCACTTTGCATAAGAAGTTAGACAAAACAGTTGTGAACAGCATATCGCATAATAAGCCATTCATATGTCAAACATAAACAATATGACTCCACCGTACAAAAGTGCCAAATGATAACCCATACATTCATGCAGTAACATATAAACAACTGAAACTGTAAATCACTTAAAGAATATGAGCAGGAATTCCCAAGAGATAAAAGTACCATTTATGACTAGTTCTACCCATAAGCTTCAAGCAAAAACGATCTATCTCTACTTGTTCTAAAATCTACCAAGAGTACAAAAGTGCAACATCAGTAGCAGATATCAAAATGCAAGTAAAAATAAATCTCGATCCATCCATTCATCAAAACCTCCTCTGAGGGTGCATAAGTGCATGTTTTGAGGATAAGTTTTTGAAAAACCTCTGGACCCTTCTCTAAATGCATGAGAAGGGTTAAAATACTACTTCCTAATTCTAATAATAGTGTTTTTACAAAAAATTTAGGATACGGTTCTCAAATGACCGTCCTTTTTCTAATCTAAATAAAAAGAAACAAAAAACTACTAAAAATAAGCTACTTCTGAATTTGGTCCTTAAAACTGCAAGCGTTCATCATGGATTTGAGAAGAGTCGGTTGGCCGACTTCTGCGCTGAGTTGGGCTGCGAAAACGAAATCTATGAGAGATGGCACTACTTTCTCGGCTGAGTTTATGATGCATTTCACAGTCATCCATTGACTGTGTGGCTTGACTAAGTATGCCCAATAGCACTCCCAATTCAACCTGTGCAATGCCTGGATCGCTTTTCCCTTTTCTTGCGCCTTTTGTTTCCATTTTGCCTCTATTCATGACTTGTTTGGTATGAATCCCAGGGTGGTTTCTGTGATTAAGTTGGCTCTGTGTAAATTTTCATTTACACAGTCTATAAGAACGCTCGCCTGTGTCGCCGCTGCCTCTGCCGCCTGTTCTGCCTGCCTGATTTGATCGTCCCATTTGTAAAGAGCAATTCTTTATGGCTTTCATTTATTCTGGTGCATTTGCTCTCTCCCTTCCTCTCCATCCTGCCAAGCTAGATACTCTGTCACTCGTCTGTCAACCTGGTCGTAGTCACTTCGCAAGTCTGTCACTTGATTGGTGAGTTTGTCGCTCAGCTCGCAATAGTGACTCCACTGAGATATTTTACATCCCAACTCATCCTGTTGCTGCAAAAGTTACTCATTTAAGCTAGTAGACTCTGAAACGAATTCGGCAAGCTTGGGCTCGTCCTTGTGTATTTCTTGTAAAGCTTGCAACTGCTTTCCTTTTTCGTCTAGGATTTTCTGATAGCTTATCTGCATTTGCTGAAAGTCTTCTTGTAGTTTCTCAAGTTGTTTGGATGCTTCATTACTGGCATTGGCTTGTTGTAGCTGTTGTTGCAGTAGTTGTATTTGGTTTTCTTGCTCCCTCAACAGTTGCTGAACTTCTGACGCTTTGTCGATAGTCGCAGAAGCGTATGCTCCTGCGATTTGAGACAACTTCGTGAGATTTTCTGTCTGGTTGTTGTTAGGGTCTTTCCATAAGACGTCTAAATGTTCAGCGTCCTGTGACAGCGTATTCTCCAGCTTTCTCTTCTTTCTTTGTCTCCTCACCACTGCTTTATGTTGGGGACTATAGAATACATCCAGTGGGGGAATTTCCTCTACACTAAGTAGAAGCTCAGAAGGCGGAGTGATATGACTGTGCTCCGTTTCTGAGACACTACCGACCATGGTTGAAACCATTTCTTGTGCTACCTGTGCATCACTCACAGGTGTTCTTGGGACTTGCCCTTCAAGGCTGATTAGCTCGTTGAAGTTTTCCCATTCTTTATCGAGCTTTGTCGTGACGAGTGGCGATTTAATGACGGGAGGAGGGACATCTCTTGGTGGGGAGGCGATAACTTGGAGTTGCGACATTGCACTTGACTGAGCTGTATCCTTGGCTGTTTCTTCGCCTTTTCCTTGGTCGCTTGCAGACTTTTTTTAGAACGTTCAGGTGTTCCTTGGGCAGCGTCAGATTTGGATTTGGAAGTACTGGAGTTTCCGTTGAGGCTGACACTGGGAGTAGGCTCTCTAGCGAGCAGTCGCAACTTTTCTAGGGGAACATTGGCTAGCCTTGTTTCTATGAATAACAAAAATCTTTAGAGGTCATCTGGGGATAACCTCGACTTAGCTTCTCGTAAAACTTCCTGGAATGAACTTTTATTTTGAAACAAGCCATCAAATAAATCTTTCTTTCAGGCGAACACTTTTATTCTGACACTTATAGTGAAATCATGGGCAACATTATTTAGGTCAAAAGGTCGAGCGGGGAATTTAAATAATTGTAGAGATGTCACATTCCCTACTTCGGCAAAAGCATGTCCTACATGGAACAATGAGAAGGCCCCACAAGCTACAGGAAACTGAGGCCATATGGCCTTCTTTTTGTCTTTTAGTTCTTTGGTTAGGTCGCCTTCTGAGCAAGTCTGATAGGCAATTTCCCTAGCCAAAAGCTTGTCGGGGACATACAGAGGAAGGACATGTGGAGGTACAGTGCTCCCAAACACTCTAATATAAGTGAACCATTCTTCCCCGAACCATCTCGCGACGGGCATGATGTCTATTTGCGCTTCGGGTGAGCACCTCGGGGGTTCTTCACCATACATCATCCTATATAGGGGTAAGATGAGCCCGTGGAAAATCTGATAGAAGTGAGGGGCAAACTGTGAATCCTACAATACTTTGTGATAAACATGAATAGGTGACAGGTCCTGGGTAGTCCATTTCCAACCCATAGTTGGGAATTTAGATACATAGCAAATAGAATCCATAATGTAAGCAGACAGATAAAAAGGAGGATAGACCCTTTGTGACAAGGATCTCTTAGACTAGTAATTCATGACAGCAGTGTATAAATTATCAGAAAATATTTTGGCCCAATCCACGAGATCGGCATTTGTGGCAACGTCTATGAGTGGTAGCCATTCAGACGAAAATTTATTTATGTCTGGCATCCCAAACAGCCTGCACAGCATGGCCGCAGGAAAACAATATGGAGAGGTGAGGGAACCAGTGCTGTACATACCATTTTTGTCCCTTTTTAGCGGCTCCTCTCTTCTGGTCCATTCTTTAGTGGTTTCTGCTAGGTTTGGGTTTTCTGCTGCAAATTTCTTGACAAATTGCGTGTTGTAGGTCGTCTGAGGCTCAGGAAGATGATACATAAGCTTTAAGTCTTGCGCGGTGAATGATCCTATGAGCCCATGCCCTTGAGCCTTGAATTGTCTTCCCTGTAACTCTGCATTGTTAAGTATCCATCTGATCATATCTGTATACGGCAAAATCTTGGGTCTAGTTGCTTTTCGATGAAGAAATGAACAAGCCAGCTCTTCTAAGGATGCCTCGGAAGAGTTTTGTGATCCCGCGCGCTATCAACCTTCATTACTCTAGTATTTTCCTCCTCTAGCAGCCTATACATGCCTTCCCAGGTCAAAATTCCTGCGTCCCTGTTGCATGCAGTGTCTGTGTACAAGGGTGCCATCTCCTTTGCCTTTTCCTTCGTCTCGGAGCCTTGGGCTTTATGTTTCTTTCCCATTTGCTCCTGCGTTCGACTTTTGAATCTTCTTATCTCTTAGTTCTTGCAGATTACAAGCGAAGTGGAAATGACTGATTGAGAAAGGTGATGGGAGAGTTTTAAATGCAACAGATATACCAAATATGCCACCTTATGTGAAACAATTCTTTAGCAAAGCACGCGTCTTTATTTCATTAAATAACTGACAACTAATCCACTTACTATCATTAAAAGTGCATGATTTGGGGTCAGATTATGGTAAGTGGCTTTTCTTTGAATGGTGTGCCCGAAGGATTCACGATTAAATGATTCATGATTTGCTTTATGTTACATTGAAGATCGTGCCATCGCAAGGTGCGCTTATCGCAAATCGCCAGATCGTAGACTGTGCCATCGCGGCGATCGCAATATCACATGTCGCAACATCACGGGTCACAGGAGTTTGATGTTTGTTAAGTATTTCCATTTTATTTATGCGATGTGCGATCTTGCGATCGGTCTTATCGCAGATCAGCAGATTTTGAGGTTTTTCCTTATGAACATTACTCACTGTGATGCGACGTTAGGCTTAACGTGGGGGGGGCCTTGCGCATTAATGAAATTTTTTAAAGACCTTTACCTTATCGTAGACTTAGGCAAAAATATTCGAAAGACCGTTTTAAGCCTACGATGGTAGCTTTATTTTGAAGAAGGAAAATTTGATTTTTCTCAAAATTAAACTAGGGGTCCCCTATTCATTTAGCATTTTGGACAAATACTTAAATGAAAAAGGGGGGGTTGTTGCTGGCCACAACAAGACCCAAAGCAAAGGAAACTCTTAGTCTCAAGCCGCTTGGAGTTCGAGTGCACGAACAATACTGCCGAATATGAAGCACTTGTTTGGGCTTACTGAAAGCCATCAGCCTCAACATTGTTGTGCTTAAAGTGGTAGGTGATTCAGAGATCGTGGTATGTCAAGTACGTAACACCATATATTGTGTTTCACCTTGTCTTAAGAGTTACCAACAACAAGTATGGCAACTTATCTCTAACTTCCAAGCTTTCAATAATTTTTTGTACCAATAATGTGTAATGCAGTTGTAGATGCTCTAGCAAATGCAGCTGCTAGGATGACACCGCTTAGGGATAGATTTTTTGTTGAAATTTTGTAGAAGCCATCTATGCCTGACAACATCACTAATTTACGTGTCTTTGATGATGATGAACAAATACTACACTTCATGGCCAACACTGATGTCTTCAAGGACGCAACGATAGATGAACACATGCATGAGCAGTGTCTGCAAGACACAACTGATGAAAGTAAAGGTAAACTCATCCCCAAGGGTGTGGTTTCACTCAAGAAGATATATGACTTGCAGAACTGCTTCCAGAGACCCAGGAACACTAAAACCCATAGTTCAAATTGATGCACAAATAGATTAATCTAGGAACATACAAAGATCGAAAGTTCGTGAATCTCGCTACGTATTGCACACCGAAAGAGTGGCAAGCGTTGTCTATCATGATGTATTCGTGTGGATGTATGATGATTTGAAAACATATGACACGCGAATAATCCAACACATCATCCCAATCAAGGAAAGGGTGAAACTATTTCAGCAGAAGCTCAGGAAAGTACATTTGTCATTAGAGCCCCTCATTTAGAAAGACTTGACTAAGTTGTTGGATGCTCGGATCATTTGCAATTTTCATCATTCCATGTGGGTTTCAAACTTAGTTCCTGTCAGAAAGAAGTCCAGGGAGATCCACCTATGCGTTGAATTGTGAAATTTGAATCGTGCCTCAAATAAAGACAATTACCCTATGTCGTCCATGGAACACATCTTGCAGACAGTATCTAGAGAAGAAATGTTTTCTTTACTAGATGGCTTTTGGGATATAACTAGGTTCTGGTAGTAGAACCTAATAGACTGAAAACTACATTCCGTACAAAGTGGGGTATGTTCGCTTATTGAAGAATGTCGTTTGGGTTGGTAAACACAGGCACAAATTTTCAGCGCGCAATGGACATCGCCTTCTATGGGCTCATGGGACAGCGCTTGGTGTTCTACCTTGATAATGTAACATTTATTTCCAGAAAACGATCAAACCACTTACGCCATCTCAAGAAGATCTTTGAGCGATGTTGCAAGTACGAGATATCCTTGAATCCCAAGAAGAGTGTCTTTGCAGTGTCTGAGGAGAACCTCCTTGGGCACATCATTGCTAAGAGTGGGGTCAAGGTAGATTCGAACCGAGTCTGGACCATCACGTAGATTCCTCGTCCCCTGAACAAGAAAGCCATGCAGTCCTTCATGGGGAAGATCAATTTCCTCTGGAAGTTCATCTCAGATTATGCGCAGATTGTCAAACCCATACAAGAGATGGTCAAGAAGGATATAGTTTACAGCTGGAGAAAGAATGAAAAGGATGTGTTCAACCATATTACGCAGGCAATAGCAGAAGCACCTACATTGTACAACCCATATTTCAACAAATATTTCTTGCTTTACACATTCGTTTTTGATACTTCACTTACTGCAGTGCTAACTCAGAAGGACGAGCTCAACAATGAATGTCCAATATCCTTCATGATCACGAGCTTATAGGTACATGATCTCAACTATCTTGCCATGGACAAGCAAGCATATGCAGTATACAAGGTGGTGAAACACTTCAGACCCTACTTGCTAAAAAATCATTGCATATTCTTTGTGTCGCACCCAAAAATCAGATCACTGCTTGTTCAGCAAGAGCTGAGTGAAAGACATGCGAACTGGATGACATGACTACAAGAGTATGATCTTGGTATCAATCCAGTTCACACCGTCAAGGGTCACGTCTTTGCAAACTTACAGCGGAAGAAGTGCACACGCAAGAGGAAGAAGAAGAGCTCGCTGGTTGGGAGCAAGAAATTGACATGTACAATGTAGAGCGAGCACCCCCCACTTCGTATGATAAATCTTGGTAAGAAGAAGTGCGCCAGTACCTTGAGAATGACACCATGTCCTATCACTTCTCTATGTTATGTAAAAAATTAGTTAGTATTTAATTTTAGGTTTATTATTTAAGTTTAGGTTAAATTAGATGAAAGGGCATGATCATAAGATCATGCCCTTTCCCCAAAGGGTTCCCATGGCGATATATAAGCCAGGAACCCCCAGTGTAAACAATCATCATCTGTTAATTAATTATTAATAAATATCTATATATATTTTTTTGCGTATCAAGAAGTTTTCCACTTCATTTGGTATCAGAGTAGTTCGGTCCTCTAGGTTGTTTGACCTGTGCACAAAGCTCGTTCTCCAATCCAAGTCTTTGGCTATTGAAATTCGTCAACCTTGTTATTGTATAATTGAAGCATTTTGCTCAGAAATTGGGAGTTTCTCCTTTTCTCCGTTTTTCTAGGCGTTTGGCCATAAAAAAACATTAACCAAAAAAAAATATAAGTAAATAAATTTAAAAAAAAAAAAGAAGAAAAAAAAGTAAAAGAAAAAACAAAACGGATACAAAATCTCATACCAAGTATATTTAAAACTTTTTACGTGGAGACGCTCGTGGTTTTAAAAACAACCCATGGTAATTTCCAATGGTATTTTAAAAACTTAAAAAAAAAAAACAAAACAAAAGGAATACGTTTTACTTTTTACGTGGAGAACATTTTAACAGAGGTTTTTAAAACAACCCATGGTAATAGCCCATGGTATTTTAACAATGTGACCATGTCATATGAAAAGACGTGCCTTTTATATTTATTAAGTGGGGTGACATTAAAAAGTTATCAAGGGAGTAATTAAGTATATAAAAAAGGGACCAATTTATTATTAAAAAAAGAAGTGAAACTATTATTATTATAAGATAATAAAGTTATTTTGAAAAGGGGTCTTAATATAAAGAAATACATACATATATAGAGGGCAACAATATAAAGGAGTGTTTTTTTTAATAAAAGTGGTATTCAAGTTTTTAACAATCCACATCAAGGGAGGATATTGGAAATATATATATAAAACAAAAGGGAGATAAAAGAATTAAAAAAAAAAAAACTTATGTCATATAATTAAATTAATAATTTAATTTAATTATTTAAAAAAAAAATTTAAGCTAGCAGATAAATACACGCCCCCACAAACTCGCTCAATGTCGATAATGACAATGGCAGATTTCCAAAATAAATTGGTTCACGCAGAGCATAAGATAAATAACAACTACGATGAGGTCAATAAAAGATTAGATGATTTCTAGATCAAGCTTAAGGAGTAGGCTGACAATATCAAAAATCTTCAAGATACAGCAAATCGAATAGAAATAAAGATGGAAAATCATTGTGTCCAAATAGAAGTAGATCTCAAGGAGGCTTTAACATTGTTGAAACTTCTGTGTAAAAAGATGAATTATACAACCGCAAAACTATTGCAAGAAGATGAAGAAAATCAAGACACAACTCATCAGATTCAACGAAATCAATAGACTCTCATGAAAAAGCTGAATCCCTAAAAAAATCAGCGACACCCCACCAAGAAATGAGTAATGTGAATCTTACAAACAAGCAACTTTGGGATACCTTTACCAATCAACACCCTTTTTCACTCAACTATTAGCAACATACCAGTGAAGGGAAAAAGTCGAGATGCCTAAATTTGATGGAAACGAAAAAAACAATGTTGCATGGATAAATAAACCAGAATAATACTTTGAGATATATGACATCAATGATGATGACGAAAATCTCAAGCACGCGTCCATGAAAATGGAATTGGTATATGTGGTGGAAAAAGACAACGCACATCATTTGTTGGAGAAAATATAAGGATGCATTCTTTAAAATATTCCAAGGTGTAAAGGAAGAAGAGTTCTTTTCAAAACTCATCAAATTACAACAAAAAGGAAGTGTGGACGAATACACTCAAGAATGGGAGACCTTAGTAACACGAGTACTTGGGTTATCAGAATTTCATCTAATTCAATCATACATCTCGGGACTCAAAACCCATATACAAGTAGAACTTGAGATGCATGAAATTACATCAATAGAAGTAGCAAGACGAAAAGCAAAAACAACCGAAAATAAATTCAAACAAATATTTTGGTCAAAATCGGAAAAAAACATATTCAAGACGAAGAATACCCCAATATGTGGACTCAAATAATACAAGATATGTTCACCACATCGTCGTGAAGATGAAAAATCTAATGTGGAAACACGAAGGATAAAAGAGGGTAAATGCAAATGTTGTGGTGAGAAGTGGGACCTCAAACATAGATGTGCTAAAGGAAAAGAACCAAAGAACCTATATAGTTGTGAAGCAACCAATGATTCAAATAGTGAAGATTCTGACATAGAAGAAACAAAAGATGCCCTAGAATTCTCACTAGAATTAGATTACGGAAGTACCCCGCAAGTGTCATTATCAGCTATGACAGGTATATCACAACCTCAGACCTTAAAGTTAAAGGACACATAAAGAAGAACAACATAGTGGTTCTCATCGACTCTGGTAGCACACAGGTTTTTAGATGAAAGCGTGGCAAAGAGACTCAATATTTTTTCATTTCCCTTACCAAACATGAAAGTGATGGTAGCTAACAATAAGAAGATTGAAAAGGTGGGGAAATGCCATAAGGTCAAATTGCAGATTCAAGACTTTAATTTAGAGTCTCTGTTCTTCACAGTACTGTTAGGAGGAGTAGATGTAGTCTTAGGTATCTAATGGCTACGAACTTTAGGTACTTATGCCGCTAACCATCAAGTACAATTTATAAAATTCAAATGGGGAGGTCAGAAGTACAAATTACACGGATTCTAAGCACCATAGAATCAAATTGTATCATCATCTCAGATGATGAAGATGTGTCGAAAAGGAGCACCCGCTTATGTAGTACAATGTCACCAATTAGAAATGTTATCTGCAAATATGACCAATGAAGAGTCATCAGAGATACAAGATCTAATTTGGAAGCATGAAAAATTATTTCAAGACCTACCTATGAAGATGCCATCTAATAGGGAAATTGAGCATACAATAGAAGTCAAGGTAGGGTCAGACCCCGTCAACATCAAGCCATACTGATATCCACATCACTAAAAAATAGAAATTGAGAGATTAATCCAAGACCTTTTAAAGTGTGGGACCTTGATCATCTTGGAATATCTGATCAAGTGGAAGGATTTACCCGAAGAAGATGCTTCTTGGGAGAATGAAGCATTTTGTCAACAACATCATTGTTACATATGCTTTGAGGAAAAAGCATTCTTTCGAGAGGAAGGCAATGTTATGTAAAAAATTAGTTAGTATTTAATTTTAGGTCAAATTAGATGAAAGGGCACGATCATAAGATCATTCCCTTTCCCCAAAGGGTGACCATGGCGATATATAAGCCAAGAATCGCCAATGTAAACAATCATCATCTGTCCATTAATTATTAATAAATATCTATATATATATTTCTGCATATCAAGAAGTTTTCCACTTCACTCTATGCAGTAGAAGAGGGAACTTCGACTGAAAGCCTCATCTTACTAGTTGGTGCACGGAGTGCTTTACAGGAAGCACCATAATGGCATTTTGCTCAAGTGCCTGGAAGCACAGGATTCAGAGAGAGTGTTACATGATCTACATGAAGAACTAGTTGAGGGTCACTTCACGAGAAATAAAACAATGCACAAAGTCATGAGAGATGGTTTTTACTGGCCCACATTGTTCAAATATGCACACGCTTATGCCTGCAAGTGTCTAGTCTGTCAGCAATGTGCCGATAGAACTCGAAGGTCAGTAAACCCGTTGCAGCCTATTGCAGTGGACGACCCATTCCAACAGTGGGGCTTGGACATCATTGGGTAGATTTTCCCACATTCATCAAAGCAACACTGCTACATCCTAACTTCTACAGATTACTTCATGCAGTGGACACAAGTAGTTCCGCTCAAACAAGTGAATGACCAAGAAGTCATCAGCTTCCTTCAGCAGATGATCATTTTGAGGTTTGGTGTTCCTGTATCACTTATTTTTGACAATGTAATGTACTTCTCTTTGTTAAATCTTTATGATTTGAAATTGCAATATGGTATTGTGCTAAAGCATTCAACTAACTACTACCCACAGGGAAATGGTCTTGTCAAATCTACAAACAAAAATCTCATTTGCATCATAAAAATTATCATTTACTCTGAACAACAAAACTGGCATTCCACTCTAGTGAATGCTCTTTGGGTTGACTGAGTTACACCCAAACCCTCTCTAAACACATCTCCATACTTCCACGTATACGGAAAAGAAGCCATCCTCCCACCAAATATCTACTTGCTTTCTCTATAGTTATCCCAAGAATCCCAAGGCAATTCATGTCTATTGGTTCAACGTAGGATGAACACATTACACAAGCTACAGTAAGAACGAATGAAAGCAAAAGAAAAAATTTCACTCCACCAAAACCGTATCAAGAGATGGTTCAACAAAAAGTCTACAAGGAACACCAACTTCAATGTGGGTGACTTAGTCCATGTCAATTGGTCCTTTCACGATTCACGAAAAAATTGGCCAACGCAAATACTGTCTTCAATCACTTGACAGGAGGATTGACAACCTTCTTGTCAATGGCCAAGATTTAAAATTTTATTTTCAATGATCTAGGACCGGGTCCCGCACTATGTACATAACATGTTTATTGTTTGTTCTGTTGTTTTTGCTTCATTTTGATTTTCTTTGTTTTGATGTCTTGTCATTTCATTTTGTAAATAAGTGTTGTCATGCACTATGTTCTATCTTTTGAATAAGTATGTGGTTGAAGTTCAAGAGTCTTGTGACACTGCTGCACTTGGCAAATCTTGTGCCAGTATTCTATGTGCTTGGTTGTAACTTTTGGCCAATGAAGTCTCAACGGAAAATATGATTCGCCTATAAGGGAAGCACTGATCAAACCATGAACTTGTGTCCAAACTGGGAAACCCCATTCTTGTACTTAGTCTTCTGCTCTACGTGTCAAGCTTATCCAACTAGTAGAAACGGAGAAGGGGGAAATCTAAACGAGCAAACCTAAATCAGAGGTCCTACATGCTTCTCTGAAGGAACAACCTCTCCTACTCTCAATAAGTTGGGATCCCTCTTCTGCCCCAAAAATAAATAAGTGCCTATGCACAACAATCTTTCGAAAAATACAAAGGAGAAAGAAGAGAATGACTTCCTGCGTAGAGAGGTGAAGAATGCAACTCCACCAGAGTATTGACCAAGCTCGTTGGTAGTGGAGAAATGCTTGAGTTCCTGCGTGACTCCGTCGAGGTACTGTCTAGGCCTATTCGCAGCAGAGCAACACCAAAGATGAAAACTTATACTCTGAAAATCTTAAGCTCACGAGCCAAACTACCCTTCTTGATTTTGAAACACTATGATTTGGCTTATTCATTTGTTGTGTTCAACTGAGTTGGTACAAGGTGAACCATGTCTATTCACGGGGCAAGTGGGGAAGCCGAAGCAACCTACACAATGAATCAATACTCCCTGAAAGGCCAATGCCCTACGCTGAAAAG
This sequence comes from Pinus taeda, assembly GCA_000404065.3. Lineage (NCBI taxonomy): Eukaryota > Viridiplantae > Streptophyta > Pinopsida > Pinales > Pinaceae > Pinus > Pinus taeda. Next base: position 23,513 of record APFE030151599.1, read on the forward strand.
GAACCAAAACAAGGAAGCCGGTATTCAACCAGTGTGTCGCCAAGTGTTGTAGCAGCAGTAACACCCTTCAAAATTTTGGCTTGCATCCAAATTTTAGAACCTTCCTTGGTTTTCCCACTAATGGTTTCAAACACCCGAGCTCATTCCATGAGCTCTTGTAGAGTCATTACACATTTTTTCTTGTTCGACCAACATTCGTCTTTTGGCATGTTGATTGCTTTGTCATGCTTGCAATCTTGTTCTAGCAATTTTGAAGGTCTGTCTTTGTGTGCATGAGTTGTCTTCACTTTGTGAACATCGATCGTACTCACACACAAAGTTGTAAGCAATATTACGAAAGTGTCGTCACGATCATTCGAAGGTCTATCTCAAGTGTCGTACTTGTCGCTCTTATCGTTAAAACAATCTCACTAAGCACATGTTTG